>CAJNIZ010021635.1:25744-69448 GCA_905231905.1 Symbiodinium pilosum
GCACATATGAGTGGTATTTTATTTGGGGATACTATGGGTACCCAATATAGAGTAAGATTATATCCTCCTTTTGGGGTATAGTATTTTTATACAAGGAATATTATCTTACTAGGTTTAACCACCCAAAAAAACACTACACATATTAGGTTTTTCAAGGATTTCGGAACCCAAGCCGCTTCCCAACCCCAAAGTTCCAGGTGCACCCCTCACTCGAACGAACATGGAATCCCGTGTCCATGGTTTAAGGTTTGGGTTTCAGGTTTTGGGTTTTAAGGTTTAGTGTTTAGGGTTAGAATCCGAGTCCACAGTTTCTGAGTTTATGTACGTAGAGTAACCTATATTCCAATATTTTGGTATCTTCGCTCTAAGGGGCTGAGATACTGAAGGTAGGGTAAACCCCTAAACCCCTAAACCCTAAACCCCGGTAAGTTTAGGGTCTAGCTCGACGCGACTTAAGAAGGAGCCTCGCCTTTAGTGACTACTGAAATCTGGGCTGATAACTCTACTTATAGGGTTTAGGGTTAAGGGTATAGGGTTTAGGGTTTATGTCCCCTCCACTGAACTTGATTAGGTTACCCAAAATCGAATCGGGTTATAAGCAGAGTTATAAGTAGGTACCAGGTCCCATGAACTAAACGCAAAGCTCCTGGGACTGGAAGGGAACCAATGTGTGGGATTCCACTAGCTAAGGAAGCTTCAAAAGCCTACAAATATGGGGGCCGCACGCTTAGAGACTATATGAGCTAGAGTCTAAACTCCTTAAAGGGGGTCATATAGTGAACTATTATAGGGGTTAGTAACGGGAATACTAGGAGTTTAGACAATGGCTCACATTCAGGAAGCCATGGAGAGTGCTTTGTTATGGATCCTGGATTTACGGCCCCCTTGGGAATTCTGGAGGTCTGCCACAGACAGAAATGTGAGCTATTGTTGATATTCGGGTTACCAAGGGAGCATCAAGGGTCTAGGATTCAGGATCCAGGGTTTAGGGTTCAGGATTCAGGGTTTATGATTTAGGATTCAGGGTTTAGGGTTTACCAGGGACCGTGAAGGGTGGACCCTTTTGGTAGTTTAGTAGCATCCCTCATCTATGCTCCCCAACAAGAACCCATGCCCATGTATAATACGGGAAATATCGACTGCAGCTCAACAAGCCTTGCCCCAAATTCAAATCCCTAAGGGTCCGCGGACCCAAATTGGGAGATCATCTGTGAGGCTAGCAAAGTGTGAAGCTTTCAGCAGCACAAAAAGGGCCAAACGAGGTAGGAGCCTCAGAATCCTAAAGCTTAACTTCATAGCCCCAAACCCAGAACCCTAAACCCCTAAACCCCCTAAACCCCCTAAACCCAAAACCCCGTGGATGCTCGGCACAAGCTATGAAACCCTAAACCCTACGCGGTTTAAGGTTTAGGGTTTAGGGGTCCAGCAGTAGAGCGTGCCTCAATGAATTTTGGGATAGATGTGTGGCGAACACGTTGGGACGCTGAATGTGAACCTTTCTATGGGTCCCTGGACTTAGTAGAGGGTATACAGACGTAGGACTAATCATCGAGAATCCCTTTTGATGTTCACTAAGAAGTTTTGTGCTAACCCAAAGCCCTAGAATGCTACGGGTTCCTGATTTGGGGGGTTGGGGTTGTCAAAGCCCTCTTCACATCACAAGAGACATGACCAGTGGTCAGGTGAGCAGAAATCCTGCCACTCAGCTGCAGAAAGTCGTTTCCTAACCCCCCCAAAAAATAGGTGAAATAATGGCCTAAGCACCTAAGATATAGCGCAACATGCCATTATTCTACAGACTTTTGGGGGTCCAGGTAGGGCAGGGAAGACACCCCAAGGTTGTAACCAGGTACGGTAACATCCCAGATTCTCTGGCTTAATTTTGGTTAGCTGGGAATGAAAGAGAAAGGAAAAAGGAAACTATTCTACTGCGTTATATAGGGACTCCTATAAAGATCCATTCCTTCATTCCTAGCTCACCAAAGGTCAGCTGGTAGGAAGTTCATGGAGAGCACCTACTTCTAGCTTTTTGGGTTAGAGACGGAGACGCTATGGATACAAACAGGAACCCTGAGTTTGGGAAAGCTGAAAATACAAGCCTTCAGTGGCTTCAGCAAGTTGGCAAGCCAAAGCATGATGACACGAAGAGTGGTCAGGTCCTTATGGTTTAGAGTTTGGGAGTTACCCATCCCCTTCCACCCTACCCCTGTTTAAGGAGTTCCTCACTTCATGCCTTGTCTCTTCCATGCACCATAGTTTCCACAACTGGAAAGTTGGACCGTACAGATATGGAGAGTTGGGTTTGGACATGCGGCAAGGTGGAAACAAAAGCCTCCGACCGAGAGATGTAGTGCCAATAGGGAGTCAGGGCGAGCATCTGTGTAAATATACATGCCGGCATGTATATACATGTATATACGGATACGCATGAACATATTTACGCCCGTCATATGCTTTTGTCATCCAAGGCATCGTATACGTACATATTTACAGATGCACATGTATATACAAATCCGTACATACATACATGAATACATACATATCTAAAAAAGTGCGTACATACATGGCTGGGGCAAAATAGTATCTCCTGATAGCAAGCCACTGTCTTTACAAGCCGAGTCCTTTCAAAAGTGTGTGTTTACTTTGCAAAGTTCATACAGTCAAAGTCTTGTCTCTTCAGGGCTATACTGCCCCTATCCCCCTAAATCCTTTTTTTCTCTCTCTGAATGCCTACAATCCTAAGCCTCCATCCCTAACTGCAAGTTGGGGACATATACCGCTGGATGCTATGTTTCGAATGTTTCGGAAGTACCTATAACATACGAGCTATAGTCTAAACTCCTTGAGGGGCTATGTGGGGGATTATACAGGGAAGCATTTTTAAGGAATATGAAGAGGGATACTGGGAGTTTAGACTGGCTCACATTCCCGAAGCACCCCGAGAAGTTTTGGCGGCCTATGCTCCCAGAAGCTTGAAAATCTGGAAAGTAGATCGCCCCTCAAGATTCCTGTAAACCACCTAACACGGTTTAGGATTAAGGCTTTTTACGCTGTATTGATGGACTTGACCTTGAGGTTTTCTCAAAGCCAACCCTGAAAGTTTGGGTTGTAAACTTCGTTTGAGGAGGAACCTAGCGGGGGTAGTATATGAGGGTAGTAGGGGAATCCAACAGTTCAGGGCTTATGTCTGGAGAGTTGCTGCCTGTGAAGGGTTACCCCCTGAACTTAGACTCTAAACCCTAACTGAACCCCAAAAGTATGTAAAATAATAGCCCCAAACACTTAAGAATAGCCTACAAGGACATTATTATATATATTTTTCGGGTCCAGGTAGACCGTAGACCCTGAACCCTAGGTGGTAGGAGTGGGGAGTCTGCCGGACTGCCCGCAGCTGAGGACAACTGGGGGTGGATCATCGGTGAAGGAACCAGCACAGAATACCATTCTGTAGAAGAAGACCACCAGACTGGTTAAAACAAGGTCGCAGCAGGGTTCTGAGGACGGTGGGCTCTGTCTGCAAATTATTCTGACTGCTTCTCACCCTGAACCCTAATCCCTAAACCCTAAACCCTAATCCCTAAACCCTAAACACTAATCCCTAAACCCTAAACACTAATCCCTAAACCCTAAACCCTAAACCTTAAGCCACAACAACGCAATCCAAACCCTAAGCCCTGAACCCTTCTCACTCTAGGAGCTGCATGCGGGGATTGTAACAGGGGTTATATAGGGGATATATTGGGATAATGAAAAAGAAAATGGAAACAACTACCATGGGGTTACATAGGGTTTAGGCTTTCAAGGTTTGTACACTCTTGAAGTATAGGGGTTAGACTTAAGTCTCATCTGGGTCTCGGATCCAGGCCCGAGTTTAACAGTTCCAGGGCCGAGGATTAGAGTCCAGGGTTCGAGGGTTATGCCTTGACCAAGGCAATAACTTCAATACGGCCAAACATGCATCAAGCTATATTCCGCAATACCTTCCCCCACGTGTCAGCTCAACTCAGGATTACAGTGACCCCAGAACCTTAAACACAACAACTCAAAGTAGGGCTTACGATAACCGGCATCAGATTCATGAGACCCTAAACCCTAAAACTTGGACACCAAAGCCCATTGTTTAGGGTTCAGGGTTTAGGGCTTAGGATTAGGGTTTAGGGTTCAGGGTCATCCCCTCTCCGTCCTTGAAGGCCGAATGATCCTTTCGAAGCATGTTTAGGGGTTGTTGGATATCAAACATTCTCATTGAAGCTGAACCATAATCCCTGCATATATGAGCTATAGTCTAAAAGGGGGATATATAAGGAGGGCTTATTAAGGGGGCTGGTAGGAGTGTAGACTAGATGCTCAGATATCCCTATATGGTAGTTTCCCAAATGAAGATGACCCAATACAGACCACAATATGTTATGATCCTTACTACGGGGACCCCCCAAAATGTTACCCGTAATTTTGGGAAACCCCCATATATGTATCCTATAAAAAAGAACATCGCAAAAACTACCGTCCGGGCTGAACGAGGAGCCTAAATGAAGTTAGTCCCAAGATATGACCCTCAGCCAAACCCCTAAACCCAAAACCTTAAACCCTAAACGTTAAACCCTAAACCCTAAACCCTCAAGCATTGAGCCCTTAGGATCACTCTCTGCTGAGCTTCTTACTTCTCAGGTTCCATATTAGTTGGGGACTTTGCATTTCGGGTTGCTTGAAGTTCCAAGGCAGCAAGTTGTGGGCTACAATACTATCCCCCACCACGGTACTCCCTGTGCCAGTTGTTCAACCCTATGAGGCCGAACTGATTTTTTGAAGGCACTTAAATTAAGTTACCATAATATGGGTATACAATAAAGAATCGTCTTTCCTTGTTCTAGAAGCTTAGTTCAACGTTCCTAGCCACAAACCATGAAAAAGCCGCATCGGGAGCGCAGCACGCCGCAGTATACGACAACTTCAACAAGACCATGTGAAGGCTCATGAGTCTTGCTTTGAACTGGAGTTGTGATCCAATTTATAACATAGGGTAACCCATATAAAGCCGAGTGGGGACTACGATGTTGTATCCTCAGCTATGTGTAGTTGCTAAGTCCCACGAATTTTCCAGCATGCCTTGTACGTTGGAAGTGCGGCATTAATCTCCCCAGCACTTTAGCGCAATCTGGAAACCCTGCACATAAAACCTAAAATTTCACTCGAAATTGAAACCTTAAACCTCAAACTCCAACCCCAAACCCTACATGATTTCAAGTCTGGTGCCCTATTATTAGACAGGGGCCATAGAATACATAAAGCCGTACCACCCTAAGCCCCAGGACCCTACACTTCAAATCCTACAGCTTCAAGGGTTTTGGGCTTAGGCCCTAAGCCCTTAAAACCCTAAACTCCAAACCCTAAACCCTAAACTCTAAACCCCAAACTCCAAACCCTTAAACTTGTATAGCCCTTATGAAGCCCTCATGTGACACCTTTTCCCTTGCAACTTCCGCAATGGCGCTGCCATGTCTCTTGCAGCCGCCAGCGACCTAGCAGCGAGAAAGGACGGCCACGTGTACTTTAGGGTCTAGGGCGGTGTATTACTATTACCTGGACCCCATAAGTATGTAAAATAATGGCCATTTGGGCTATATTTAGGGGTTTTGGGCCATTATTCTACCTGCTTTGGGGGTTCAGGTACTTATTACTTAGGTCAATCCCCCCTATAGTAATGGCTCCTTAATCAGGAGTTAATAGGGCTTCAAAATACCTACAATAGTCCCTTGTGGTACCCATTACTGGGTGGGGGATTGACCCAGTGTATAACCATTACTTAGGGTTTGGGGCGGATATTTTGGTTAAAAACTAAAAACATTCAAATTAAGGAATTTTTGGCTACCCTAAGTAATGGTAGGTTTATATGGGCTTGAGGGTTTAGGGCTTGCAACTGGAATTCCAACTACCCCAGCTGGACCTCCAAAGTGGTTAAGATAATGCTACGACACCCCTACCATAGTCGGAAAGCTTTTATCTTAGACGCTTTGGGTCCAGGTACTGGTAACTGGGGTTGTACAGTAGCTACCTAATAAACAACAAGCCGCTGTCTTAGGGTGAGAATACCAAAGGACTAGGTACACAGTCCAATTGACACATGTGCACGATAGTTACTCTAAGTAGGGGTTAGGATTTAATGGCCTGGGCGAGAGCGTTCTACAAGGTTTGGGTCCCTCTGCAGAGGATGCATAGGATGTAGGAGTTCAGCAAAGATAGACGAGGATATCTAATGTGTAGAGTGTAGGGTTTGTGGTTTCAAAAAATGCGCACTCCTTTTTTGAGGGTGCCTGCAATAAAGGTTGCAGCTTCTTGGGGCATAAAAGGGGGACCCCTACTGTCAGAAATTTCTGGGTGCCTCCAAAAACGGTTTAGAGATTAGGCTTTAGGGAACAGGGTTAGGGTTATGGGCACAAATCCCTTTTAGGGGCATTCAAGGGCTTATATAGGTGGACAAGTAGATTTAGAATCGCATGAGGAACAATATGGAAACAGGAACTGCGCAAGGGTTATGAGGTGATAATATTATTCAGGCTAAGGGGCCTGTTCGATCCCAGAGTAGCATAATCAGCTTCGCAAACAAGAGCCTGTCCCGTGCGCAGCGCAAGTGGGAGAGTTTCACTATCCCATTCGGCCACGTTCATTGGCGCTAACCAACCAACCCGTAGCAGCAACAAAGTTAAGATAAAGTTCCAATACGGAAACCCATTCTGAAGACTGAACCCAAAGATTCTGCTTCATCCAGGTCTGTAACACCCAAATAAAGCGTCGGCCTAGCAAAGCGTCACAGAACCCCTGGGGTTTGCTTAGGGGTTTAGGGTCCCAGGGTCCAAGGCTGAGTGAGCTGATGGGCCAAAAACCACAGGTCCTGTGTATCCTCTAGAGCTTTAAAGAGAACGAGAACAAAAGCGAAACCTTGAGTGAAAGGACACTTTAGAGAATCTCTTCAAGTAGACCTGGAAAAGGCCGCCAATCCGACCCCTCACAACCTAGACCCTCCACTTACCCTCTATGAGGGTCTCAGTACTCACTATTAGGGGCAATATAGCTCCAATTATGGGTACAAGGAGGGACCCAGTAATAAACTTTAAGTTCTATACGCTAAGCCCTATAAACCCTAAATCCTAAACAAAACTCAGGGATCCATGTATACAAATAATACCCACATTGGGCCCAAAAGTTTGTAGATATCACCTGCATTGGGCTATTTAGATCTTCAGGATAATTCCCTATAAGCCCTAAACTCTATACCATCGACCCTCAACCCCTAAACCCTCAACACTAAATCCCTAATCAAAGCAGACGCAGGAGTGGACCAGGCGTATCTCGTCCTTAGGCCAGCAAAAGGCATGGCGCGAAGCATGCCAGGCCGGGCTAAACCTTTTACCCTAGGGTTCAGGGTTTATGGTTTAGGGTTTAGGGTTCAGGGTTTAGGGTTTAGGGTTTAGGGTGGAACCCCCAAAGTATGTAGAATAATGGCCTTTTGGGCTATATTTATTGTGTTGGGCCATTATTCTGCCTACTTTGGGGGTTTAGGTAGACCCTGAACCCTACCCCTAAACAAAGGGTTTTGGGTTTAGGGTTCAGGATTGGCCCTGACCCCTAAGACTTGTAAAACTCGAAGGCTTGAGGGCTGTTTTTTGGTGTTTAGATTTTTCAGGATTTATGGTGTGAGGGTTCATGGGACTTTGTGATTACTTCTAGGTTAGTAGCTGCCCCCTTGTAAAAAGGGTTATAGGGATGTCTAGCTTTGAGGATTTGTTCTCCATGGGATTTAGTAACTTCTTATAGGTTCTTAGGGGCCACTTGAAAGGGTCTCTGGGGATGTATATAGGGTCTGTAGGGTTTGCCCCAAACCCTAACCCCTAAACCCTAAACCGCGTGGAGGGTTTGAAAGCTCATGGGGCTGAGGAGCGACTTCTTATATAACTGGTGTTGCGACCCTCCCTGTACTCCCCTAACTGGGTTTAGGGTTTAGGGTTTAGGGCTTAGGGCTTAGGGTTTAGGGTTTGGTTTAGGGTTTCGGGTCTAGGGTGGTCTATAGAATTTGCAAGTAAGGTTATAAGTCCTAAACCCTAAACCTTAAATCCTTACGTAGTTCCGGGCTAGGACAAGGTACAAGTCTGCAGGGTTCAGCGTTTATGGAGGGTTTGTGGGCTTACGACTATTGGATCTTGAGGTATGGGAGTTCAGGGTTCAGGGTATTGACATTAAGGGGTTAGAGTATAGGAATTTAGGGGTAGGGTATAAATAGGGGTTTAAGGTTTAGGAGCGTAGAGATTAGGGTATAGGAGCTTAGGGTTAAGGAGTTCAATTAGGGTCGAGGATTTTCGTTTTTGGAAGGAGGGTTCTGAATTCAGGCTGTCCTGAAAAGCTTCTGCCCGTATATTTATGATTGAAGGTTGTGGTTTAGGGTTTAGGATTTTGTGTTTAGGATCTAGGGTATGTGGTCTTTACTATTTACCTATCAATAGCTGGGCTCATAGCCCGACGTATAATCCCCCTAACTTGACTCGTATAGTTTACCCACATTGTACGCACGGTTATGACCCCAGCTATCAGTAGGCATTAAGTGCCATGAGCCCAAAGTGTGGTGGTTAGAAATGATACATATGTATATATATATAGAGATATGTATGCATACATATATATATTTATTTATTTATTTGTTTATCCATATATATATAATGCGGGGTTCGATCATTGGAGGTTCGCTGGACTTTTTCTGTAGCTTCCTATGCTGGGAATGCAGTCCAACATGCGAGACCTCTCGCGGACCGTTTATAGGCATCCCCGACCATAATCCCAGGTATGGGTACCTGTTAAGTCCCATGAGCCATGAAGTTAGGGGTACGCATATCTAGGTGGACGGGCTTCAGGTTGGGCAGACTGAAACGGATAGAAAGATAGATAGCTAGGCAGATAGGTAGATGTATATATGTAGTATATTTACGTATGTATATACATAGTATATACACAGACACACAGAGAGAGAGAGAGAGAGAGAGAGAGAGGGGCATGCCAGCATCACAAGGCTCCTGGTGCTGGAGGTTGGACAGAGGCGATGCCTGCAATGTGCGAGGAGGCTGAGATTCAGTTGGCAATCTTCTGAAGCTGGCAAGAAGCGGCAAGGTCGACCAAGGTCACGGTCCCAGACAAGGAAATGTCCACCGAGCAGCTTCGGGCAAAGAAGATGGCGTGGCGCCTCACCAGAGGGAACGGCCGAAAGGCCGTGCGACGCGTGGTCAGAGTATGAACGTTGCCGCCTCGACCGTCCCAAGGTCACTACCACTGTTGGCACCAAGAGGCCTTTCTCGAATGCAGCGTCCGCCCTGTCCCATCTTTTTAGTTTTCAGGTTTTAGTTTTTGGTCTCATAATATATTAAAGTCATGCAAGATTGCTAGTGTCAACGGTATGGAGCAACATACTTCAATATCTTATTCCAATCATCCAGGATCATCCAGGACGTTTCGGGGCAGGGTTTGCATAGAGACTGGCACAGAGGGTCATAAGGAGTATGCAGGGCTTGCCAGGACCGGAGACCACAGGAGGCAGACTGTTCCAGTACGGGGGACACAGCCTTAGCACAAATGAGCAGGTCTGCAACCTTCAACCTCCTTCAAGCTTCAATCTTTACATTGTGCTACTCGAACGGCGTAGGGACACCTGAATTTCATTGAACTGAATGGCTCCCTATAGCCAAGGTTGTAACCCCAAATCTAAGTGACATATAGAATTTAAGGGCATTTTGGGTTCTATGATAAGTAGGGCCAGAACCCGGTAATAGGTACCTACCAAGTCTAAGGGGTTTCCAGTGCCGGGATTCGGCTTGGTAGCTCGCTGCTTGCGGCCGTACGCCGGCAACAAGGTAGTAGCCCAAAATGGGGTGTCCCAAACTGGGGATCATTTTTTGGTGTCCCACTCAGGTTTAGGGTGGGTTTAGGGTTTGTCCCTAATTAAGGGTCCCTTAATCCCTTAATAGGTGGTCCAAATAGGTTGGGCCATGCCCTCTTGCAGGAACTGTCCTTAACGGGGCTTTATTAAGGGGCTACTATACCTCCTTATCCAAGGTTGCGCCCGAGATGGGTCCTGAATAAGAAGACTCACTTTGTAAACTCTAAACTCGAAGCCCTGAGCCCTTAGCCTCGTAAACCCTTAACTCGAACCGCTTGGCAGGCCTTGGAAACTATGCGCCGCGAGGAGCCCATAGTCGGAGGGATTTGGCTGCTGGGAGGCTTCTTTGCGGCTTGGGGCTTTAGGGTTTTTAGGGTTTTTAGGGTTTAGGGGGCTTAGGGCTTAGGGTTTAGGATTCAGTGTGCAGGATTTTTGGTTTAGGGCTGAAGTAGCAGTGTAGTTGCGCTGTTTCAGTCGAAACCCTTCTCTTAGGGACCTGTACCACATTTTTGGGGAATGCCTATGTAGCATTTTGGCCATGTCTTGCATAAGCATCATGCATCAAGTAATTAGACGGATTACAGAGGGTTTTGGGCCAGAAGGGTACTGTAAAAGCCTGAGCAAAAATCGAATTGACCTCGTCAACCCGAATTGAACTGTAATCTGTAATGACTGTAATAGAGTATGTCAACTGTTCCAAAATGCCCTAAAGCCATGTTCTGACCGTGAAGGCATCTACAATATTTGCAAGTGTTTTTGAACATTGGTCTGAAACCTTGCATGTTAAGCCCTGTACACTCCGAAGATACCGGGCGAAGGAGTCCACAGTAGTAAGGTAACAGCAAAATCTGTAAAAATCTATGCGCTCAATATTTGAGCACTTGGAATTTTGATAGTCGTGTTTTTAGTCCAGGCTTTGGGGAAGCATATCCTTATTGAGTACTTGGACCACCTTCAGGGAACGTATTGTACTGCAAGGTGCGTTCGCGGCAATAGCACTCATGACGCAATAGTAAGAGAAGTTTGTTGAAATCCAGCCAACATTGCCGATCAATCCGTGCAAGCTTACTCCGAACCCCAAGGGCTAAAATCCAACAGTCAAGATTGCTTTGTCACAGCCCTTACATATCTGTCCTAAAATTACCCCAAAACTCTGCTGAAAGTAGCTAAGCCTCTGCAGAGAGCTTTGAATCTAAAGCAGGAAAAATATTTGGTTTCAGGTTGCTCACTACCCAGAGGGTAAAACTACCCTGTTTGCCGGAGTTCTGAGGCATTGTTGAACGTATTTTTGTTGCACTAAACCCAATGGGGCACAGATGATAGGTAAGACTATCCCAAAACAGAGTTATGGGCTTTTGGTTATAGATTATGTTACGGCACCGAATACTCAGGGCTGCCAAAATGGGACCCCAATTTTGGGAACTACCCCATAAGAAGCCGGAGTCCTGGTTGTGGCTGTTGGTTTGGGCATCTTTGCTAGAGCGCAGTCTACAGCTTACAATTTGTGACTGATGGGTCACTACATTGGCGTGAAGTGTGATCATGAACGTTCACATCTAGTTTAAGTACTTGGGATTTAGGCAGTAGTAACCACAACACAGACTTTGGGAAAGTATACGAAGTTTCGACATGGTTGGGCAGAGGAGGGAACTACGTAATGGCAATCTTAGGGTTGAGGGCTTTGGGTTTAGGGTTTAGCGTTTGGGGATCTTGGGGGTGAGGGCTTTTTGGGTTTAGGCCTTTTTGTGCGGCGGGGCTGGCATATGGATTGGGTATAGCGGGCGTCCATACAGCGCTCGCTTTTTATGATAGTTGTCCGGGACTACAGGGTCATGCTGCCTTGCGATCAACACTAGGACGCGCCTTCTTATGAAGGCTCTTATCTATGACATGACAGCGGCCACCGTTTTCTCGTCCTTGCCATGCCCGTGTTTGCCATCATCCTTTCCGGTTCCCTTCGCCTCGTGCAGCAACCCTGCTGTGTTGTGATGTTACCTACATTGTACAATGGACGCCGGACAAATTACCAAGATTATGGTCCTAGATTGGATACTGCTCCCACTCATTGACTCATTAACAGTTGGACAGTTGGCTAAAATTGAGAATATCACCAAATAGAGCCCTTAATATGAACCCCATTATAGACTGTTAATGGGTGGGGCAGGACCCAACTCCTAGATTACTTGTAGAATCGTGGCGTAGAGTACCTCAAATAGACCTTGGAATGATATGGGGACTTGTGTGCCTCTACAGCACGAACATAGGAAACTGGGTATTCATCATAGTACGGGTGTTGTTTGATGACTCTCCCGTTTAGGGTGCAAGGTCCTTCAAGGGTTAGTGTGGTAGTAATGAACACATTCAACAGCACAGCTTTTGAGAGCGATTGCTGGAATTTGTTTGTTGTGCTCGCTTGCAATTTCTCTTGGCATTGTGCTATGAGTGATGGTTGTTGTTTCCATCTTTGCGCTTCCAGATTGCATAGGAGCTCGAACCCAGCATCGTGTCTCACAATGCTGTACTCAACGCTGTTGCCGCATCCCTACAAAGCGAAGTTCGCGGTTGGGGTTCAGGGTTTAGAGTTCATCTTTCCGACCCAAACGGCATGCTCTTCTAAGAGCTTGGGTCTTAATAGGGCTAATCTGGCATTAGGAAGGCATTTCTGGGAAAAGGTCTTCAATTTTCTCAGACCTTCCAATGGAGTTCCTTTTTGGGTACTATATTATAACCCCCTACCAAAAAACCATAGCAAACCCACAACAGGAGCTGCATAGGAGCCCTTGTTAGGGGTTAGTGCTGCTGCTTGTTTGGTGTGTATTCGGGACCCCTTGTTTCGACTTCGCGATGAGGTCTCAACCCCGAAGGATTCATGTAGCTTTGTAATATACCTGGGCCCTAAAGTAGTTATGTGGAAAACCCTTAACCCCTAAGCATGTACCATATACCTACATGGGCCCTTCGGGCTGGGCCGCCTCCCGCAAACTAGCACGGACTCCCAAAGAGGGCATAGAAAGACTGCTGCACTCTTGACAAAAGGCCTTATATGTTTTGCATGTCAGTGTTCCATAGATGGGGTTCCAGTTCTACACAAAAAACGAATCCTCGTTCATGGACTTTCAAAGGACCTCATGATTCTTGGCAACCCCAGGCCCCAAAGCTTCAAATGATATGTCCCACTATGTCATGACTCATTCCCCAAAAGGGCCCATCATTTGAGCTATTGTCTAAACTCCTTAAAGGGGGTCGTGTAGGGGATTACATAGGGTTTAGGGTTTAGGGTATAATGGGGCTTATGAAAGGGGTACTAGGAGTTTAGACTATGGCCCATTATCTTGGCACCCCCTCCATAGC
This sequence comes from Symbiodinium pilosum, assembly GCA_905231905.1. Lineage (NCBI taxonomy): Eukaryota > Dinophyceae > Suessiales > Symbiodiniaceae > Symbiodinium > Symbiodinium pilosum. The sequence goes on from CAJNIZ010021635.1 coordinate 39,012, forward strand.
AGCTTTGAGAAGAGGAGGTGTGCGTGAACTCCAAGCCAGGGGCAATTTAGCCCATTCAACCATTTCTTACTAACCACCCCTAAGGGCAAGTACCTAAATAGTACGTAAGTAGGGCCCAAAGTACTTATAGGAAACCATTTGGGCTCGCTTTTTATTGCTATTTGAGCACTTGCCTGAACCTCGAAAGTAGATACAACAATGAATTTGGGGTCGTTCGGGGAAACCCAACGCATTAAGAAAGTTCATCTTGTCTCTCATTCCTTCATTACCTACTAGCCATGGACGCGGTGTCCAGCAAATGTTTCAAGTCTTGCTGCCCATTGCGTCCATGATTTGAGGTTCAATTTTTTCGGCTGGGGTCCAGAATCAGAAGGGGGAACCCTACAGCCTAAAGACTATCCGTATCTACAGGCAGAGCACTGACGTAAGGGGAATAGGGCGCATGTCCGGGTAGCTGGGAATCGGGGCATGAGCGAGTTGCAGGGAGAGCCGCTCCTCCATTTTCGGCTACCTGAACTCCAAAGCATGTAGACTTATAGCTTGTTTAGGTATCTTTTTTGTGTTTTTGGCCATTGTTTTGCTTACCGACTTACCTTTAAGGTCCCGGTAGCCACACGAAAGCACATTGGCCGACCACCAGTAGGCAAATGTATATACATATACATATAGCATCCGTTCCTGTAGCCCCTTCTTACCCATGTAAGCAAAGGGATCCCTGTCCAGAACTGTCAAAACAGGTAGACCTTTTTCTGCTCAACGCCTCTAAAGCCCTAAGCCTAAACCCTAAGCAGTTTCGCCCGCAACTGACTCAATGGAGCAGGGAAGAGGTTTGGGATTTCAAGTTCCGGGTTTAGGGGTCCAGGGTGGGCTGTATCAGGACTGCAATTCCCTGTTATGATTGTAGATTCAAGGGCCTTATGAGGTCTAATAGCCTATCCCTTTTCCTTCGCGTTTGAAGGCTGAGAGTTTATGGTTTCGGGGTAAAGGTGTGGATGCTATTGCTCCTAAGTTGCGGATGCAAGCGGGTGGTTGTCAAAAACATGGCTTGTTTTTGGAAGTAGGTGCATTCCGAGTCGTGCTCCCGAAGCTCTAAGCTTCTAAGCCCTTCGCCCAGGTCAATTTGTAGCAACCTATGTCGACCTCGCGCCAAATAGTGGTCCATACTAATGAGCTACTGTCAATATTCGGCTTATTCCGGGACCCTGAACAGTGGACATAAGGGTCCCTCCTGTCGTTTAGTACAGTGCCTAATAGAGTGCGCAATAAGAAGCCCATGTCCATTGCTTAACTGGGACATAGTATATGGACTGTAGCTCATATGAATCTATCCCCTAAATCCTAGCCCCTAAACCCCTAAACCTCTAAACCCTAAAACCCGAAACCCTAAACCCCTAGACCCTAAACCCCGTTGACCCTAATCCAAACCTCAACCAGGCCCGCGCCCAGCAGTGGGCCCAGTGCCTCTGCGATGCAAGGGCTTTGGGCCTGGAGCCAGACCAGGCAGGGTTTCGGGTTTAGGTAATAGGGTTTAGGATTAGGATATTGGGTTTCGGGATTAGGGTATAGGGGTTAGGGATTAGGATATATGGTTTTGGGATTAGGGTATAGGGTTTAGGGATTAGGGTATAGGGTTTAGGGTTTGGGGGTTGGGGTTTAGGGTGTAGGGTTTGGGGTTTGGGGTTTTGGGTTTGGGGCTTAGGGTATAGGGTCTAGGGGTTGGGGTTTAGGGTTTAGGTAATAGGGTGTAGTCTTTAGGGCTATGTCTTAGGATTTAGGGTTTAGGGTAGAGGGGTAGCCCTGGGGCTTTAAGGTCAGGGGCTTGGCGTTGGGATTTGGGTGTTTCGTAGGGTGTAGGGCGTGAAATGCACTAGCAACGCAGGTCGTGGGGCTACGTGGCTTACTACACTTGGGCAAACAAGTCAGTTGCTCTCGAACCTCCAGACGTTTCTGGGCTTTCATAGATTGAAGGATTTGTGGCCTGGAGAAGCGTCATTCCCCTAAACCCTAAACGCCAAAAGTATGTAACATAATAGCCCTAAACCCCTAATAATAGCCCTAAAGGCCATTATGTTACATACTTTTGGGGTCCAGGTAAACCCTAAGGGCTTCGGGGCTCAAAGTTGGAAGCCCAAAGCGTCTACTTTTTTTGGCTCAACAAAAGCCTGAAGCTTTACCCTATAAGGCTCAAAGGGTCCAGGAACTTGATAATTTTGTATTTTCCTATTAAACCTGTACTACAATCTCTAGAAAAAGAAATCGCAAGTAGCCAATTATTGGGGTACATGAGCCTTTAGGGTTGGCCCGCAAAATTTAAAGCCTACACCGGACTGCTGTACCATGCTGTACCAAGATCGAGTCTACCTTTTTACTAAACCTGGAGGCTTGAAGACATGAGCCTCAAAGGCCTAGGGGCCCTTAGGGCTCCAACCCGGCATGGCGTGAACCCCAAACCCCAAGTCCTCAAGCAAAATCACAACTTGAATCCTTAGACCCTAAATCCTCAGCTTCTTTGAGGCACCTTGAACCCTAAAACCTAGAAGGGGTCATCGACATCATGCTCTCTTTCTGAGGTTCCTGGAAAGATGCGGCCTGGAAAGATGCGGCCCGGAAAAATGCGGCCCTGAAGTTTTGCGCTGCCCCAAAGGACCTTAAACCAGAAGCCCTAAGCCAACATCTTTTTGACAAGCTTCCATTGGGAGGTATCGGGCGGCGTCGCTGTGAAGGCCGCCGCTGGCACAGGCGACAAGTGGCCGGCTGCGGAGGCATGCTCGACGATTGTCCCATGTTGATTTCCCCAAAGGGTCCAAAGTACTTACATGGTACAAAGTATGGTTTCTGTAGTAGTAACTTCCCTTATGGTTTGGGTAAGTATTCCCTATATTGGTACTTAGGACCCTTTGGGTTCATAATCATAAAAGCCGTAAAAGTTTTCACAGAGCTCCAAAGGCCAACCAAGTAATGTAGAAGCCCAAAAAAGGTCAGGTAGTAGGGTTTTGGGCTGACGGATGGTCGCAGAGGGCTGTTAGCAAAGATTGCTTGGTAAATCTGATTGCCGACATGAGAACCTTGCATTTGTCATATGACTGCTAGTAGGTCCTGATTTCTGGCTGGGTTGCCGAGAAACCCAAAACCTTAACCAGTGATACGGTGGGTCTCCTGCAGTAGGAAGGTTAATAGCATGTGATACCCAAACTAGAAGTTCCAATGATTGGGGCACACATGGTCGACATGGCCCTTGTGGTGCAAGATTCCGGGCTTCGAGTTTTCCCAAAAAAGTTTCTCTCGGAAGAGCTCGGCAGGTTCCCTTACAAGGGTCTATGTTTTAGGGTTGGGGTTTTCCCGGTTGTCGATAGAGGAAACCCTGCATCACCCTAAGCCACATAGCCCTTCGGATTTTCAGTATGGGGCCTAGACTTAAAGGTTCAGAAGACTTAGCAGGTAGGTTATAACGAGGGCTTGGAGTATAACCCCTTTTACAACCTGCTTACTATGTCCCCAGAGCCTAAACCATAAACCGTAAACCAGAAGCGTCGCAGGGATGTCGAGACGAAAGCTGGGTTCTGTAGAGGATATTCAATAGCGATGATTGAGTCGGTATAGAGGGTTCCACATAGGGTTTATATAGGATTTAGGGGTATTGACCCTAAGAACGCAGAATCAAATAGAAAATAACATGGAACATGACATGGAGACTGCGGTTATAGACAGGTTATGTATGGGTTTGAGGGACCTAAATAACCAACATAAGGAAACCATATTGTTCAATGTACATTTATATCATGGTATCTCAACTGAACCCCCCTAGCAGCCACCCGGCAAAGCAATCTGCATTTTTAGGTTCAACCTTACACGCCAAACCTCAATCTCTAAACCCTCAATCTCTAAACCCTCAAACCCTAAACCCTAAACCCTCAAACCCTATTCCCTAAACCCGAAATAGGAACTCTAAACCCCAATCCTAGGCGGCCTCCCTGAGGTGCTGGTACAGTTGCAGGTCCAAGGCCCTGTGGTCCCAGACCTTTCACTTCCTGGAGTTTAGGGTTTAGGGTTTTAGGGTTTAGGGTTTAGGGTTTAGCTGGAAGATCATGGGTTCAAGTAGTACCCCCCTTCTATACTACCCCCCCTAGGTTCCCCTCTTAATTAACCTTAATTAAGCTTAAATATCCCTAAATAGCTTTAATTAAGGGGGGAACCTAGGGGGGGTAGTACAGAGGGGTGTACTACTTGAACCCATGAGAAGAGCGTGGGATGTGGCGGAGCATGCCCGCTGCGGCCGTCGCAACATTGCTCCTGTTACACCACACTGCCATTGCCATCAACAGATTGCTCGCCTGAGGCACGTGCGCGCCAAAGTTACACATGGGAGAGGCAAGCTCATGCCGCCTGAGGTTAGGGTTTTTGCGCTTAGGGTTTAGGAGTTTCGGATGTGAGTCTGGGGGTTTAGGGACTACATGGAGGTTTCTGGAGGTTTGTGGGCTTAGTAAGTATTGAGAGGTGGGGTAAAACCTTACCTCGAACCTCCCTGACTTACCTAGATTACCACAGTCATCAAAAGCTGGGTTATAAGCCACTGATATGTACTGATTAAGTCCCATGAACTTCCGAGTTGAATCCCAAGCCATAAACCCATCCTAAGCTTCAAACCCACCCTAAATCCTAAACCCACCACAACCCTAAATCCTAAGCCCCACCACTCCAGGGCATACCACTTTGCCGCAGGAGCACATCAGGAGACAAACCATAGGCTCATGGGTAGTTTACTACGGGGAGTTCAATTAAGTTGTGGGGTGAAGGGTTTGCATCAAGAAGGGGATTTAGTTACCCAACCCCCAAAATTACTATTGTCATCGGTTCCAGCCAGGGAAAAAACATTGCCTAGACAGCACGGAAGCTAGCTGATCCCATGAACCCCCAAGTAGAGTCTTCTTTCCAGGCCAACCCAACCCTACAACATGCCTGCAATCCTCGTCTGCAGTCAGTGCATGCCCTTGTACCCGAAACCCCAAACCCTAAACCGTCGCAACAACTCTCACCCCAGGCTTGAAAGCCTGAACTGCGCACATGAAACCACAAGCCCCGCACCTTGAAGCCCTTCCACGCAGTTTAGGGGTTGTTGGTTTAGGGTTCAGGGTGTCCTGCTTCAAAGCCATAGTGAAGTAAACCTTCTGCGAGAAACAGATAAACATGAGAAACCGCATGCCTTTCTCTTTAGATACTACCCAGACCCTTCTAGTATCTTCTTGGGTAGTATACCCAGACCCTTCTAGTATCTTCTTGGGTAGTATATTATAATCCCCTACCAAAAGCCATAAGAAACCCTAAAAGGAATTACATAGGAGCCCAGGGGTAGAGCCTAAAACCCGGTCAGCTCCATTCCAGGCCTTAGTTCTTAGGGTTGAGGTTCACCCTAAAAGTCCAAGTACTCAAATAGTAATGGAGACCCATGATTAATAACACCCCCTTTTAAGGACCTTAATATTGGGATCCTTATGATAATCCCTATTAAGGGGAGGGGGTTCATTAATCATGGGTCTACATTAGATAATTTGGGCCCATTTGGGTTCCGGTATAGGTACTTTTGGACCCTAGCTACATACTCTTTAGGTGCTTGGACCCTTGGGGCTTAGGGCTGAGGAGTTTTTTCAAGCATGCAATCCTACAGGGAGCCCTAGCATCTGGATGCAAGGCTAATCCCTCCCCCCTAATATTAACCCCCACCCTATACTAGATGTTCCCAGTGTGGTGTATGTTAATATATTGGGAGTATTTAATATTTGGGGAAATGGGTTTAATATTCGAGTGAGGAGATTATCCTTCTTTGGGTTTAGGGTTTCGGGCTTACGTGTCAACCCTTAATGCACAAACCTGCACTTGAATCTCCGACGACCCTCTGTTCCCATATGGGGGCTCGAAAAAGTAGAGGTCCCTTTGAAGAGGTCCGTGCAGCAATTAAGGATCGTGTAGTACTTCGGGGGTAGATGACAGGCACCATGATTTCTGAAATACCTTGAACACTAAAGCCTAACCCCTGACCCACTTGAAGAAGATCCCACTTCATGACGCAGATCGCACTAGAGACGCTTCGGCGGAGAGAACTCGAAGGCGCCGCGGCTCGGGGTTCACCACCCACCTACCCTTACATTGGATCGGATTTTGGGCTCTAGATCGGGTACTTGCGTGGTTTACGTGAACCCCAAAAGTATGTAAAATAATAGGCCCAAACCCGCAGCAACAGCCATAAAGGATTTTTTGTTACATACTTCAAGGGGTCCAGGGTGCGGGTTCCATGGCTTGGCGTTCAGGTACCGGTTGAGGGTCTATCAGAGAATGAGCACGCCCACAAAAAGCAATCACATTCGCTGTCAATGCTGAGGAAGTGCTGGTGGTGCAGTTCTTTTGATTCTGTGTTCAGGTGGGGGCACGGAAGCGGTCGGGGGAGGGTATATAACCCTATGTAACCCTATTAAACCCTATATAACCTTATGTGAGCCTGTGTAACCGTATAGAACCCTGTATAACCGTATGTAACCCTATGTAACCCCATGTAAGGGAAGGAGCGGGAAAGTGGGACTCGGAAAATTCTGCTCGGGGTAGGCTCTCGGAGTGACAGGCTTTTGTCAAGCATCCCAAAACATATATAGGGCTGATATAGGGTTATATAGGGATTAGATATGGATAGTGGAAAAGAAAATGGAAGCTACTAGAAGAGGACACGGAAACTACAATTGGGTATATACTAGGTTTATACAGGGATTGTAGGGCCCAAATGAGATCATGTAAGCCTACACTTCCGGACAGAGAGGACCAGCTAAGCCCTAACCCCTCCGTGGATTCATGTTGTAAGCGGTGCCTTACAACAAACTACAACCCAACACCTCCCCGATGGCTCTTAACCCCAAACTCCTCCTGAACCCCTAGTCCCCATGTACGCCTTAAACAGGAGTAGGCTTGAAGATGTAAACTATAGGGGCCTAAATAATCATCAGTATTATGGTTCCATATTCCTTGTATGATTCTAGTATATGGTGCCTCAAATGGACCTCAACATGATATTGGTGATTATTTAGGCCCCTGTAGTAGTTTACAAACAACATTTGTTATCTTTATTTATTTCCTATATAAGCCGTATAAAGCCACAAGAATGCAGTTCTTATAGGGCCCCCAAGCCTTCCCTAGTGAACCCCTAATTCCCATGCACACCCTAAACTCGCCTTCTCCCTTGGAAGTTTCTGAAAACAATCCCATGTTGTTTGGAGAACCCCCAAGTCCCCCAAGCCTACGTACAAAACCCCAAGAGCAGTCCCCATCTCAGTATGTTGACAAATGTCGACTCTGCACCCCTCGCCCACCAAAAACCTTTCTAGTCAATCCCAAACGAGGAAGTCCTAATTTCTCGAAGCCCTCATTCACAACGCCTAAGCCCTAGTTCGTGGCACCGTGAAGCCTCAAGCTAGTTGGAAGTTTCTCAAAATACTCTCTTTTGAAGTCCCCCTTAAGAACTACCTCTTCTTCCATTCATAATGTACGGGATTGTAATAGTACCCCCCCCAAACGTACCACCGCCAAGCTTAGAACCCTATGAGGCTTTATTAAGCCCTATATAGTCCTTATTAGCTCCTTAAGCCCTGGGGGGGAGTACCTCTGGGGTTCTGTTGTAACCACCTATAATTATATGCCTTTCAGCTCCATGGGGCTTCCTTTCGAAAAGCTCCAACGTCCTCAAACCGTTTAGCTCCCAACCCCCGTAAACGCCTAAATCCTGACCCTTTCAGGTGCCTAAAACCCGGAAGCAATGAACGCATAAAGACCCCAAACCCCAAGACCTAGACCCAAAAGTAAACCCAACTTATAACTAGTCAGTATCTAACAAGTCCGTCTTTGATAGGTCCCCTAGTACCCCTCCCAGTTCCCCTCAATAAAAGTTATCTAAGGACCATCAGGGTCGATGAAGGCTAGTTGAGGCCGCTAAACTCTAAACCGCGGGTAGTAGGGGAACCATGACTTTGAATTACCGACATGGATGACACTCACTTTGCGCAACCCTGAAATTAAGACTCTATAAACCAACCTCAGCGCCCAGACCTCCACTTCTCACGTCGCGAAACCTTAAACCCGAAACCCTGTAAAGCCTAAACCGACCTTACCTGGACCCCCAAAGTATGTAGAATAATTTGAATAATTGCCTTTTGGGTTATATGGGTAGTTCCCAAAATAGGGTCCCATTTTGATACCCCCATATATTAGGTGCCGCAATATACTCTACAACCAAGAAAGGGGCTCATCAGTATGAGAACAACCCACTTTTAGTGTTTTTTGTTCGCCATGTTTTTACTTACCTTGGGAGTTGAGGTAAGTCCTAAAATTGCCCAAGCGCCCTACCTCGCACCCCAGGCACCGTCATATCCTACGGAGCAGCGATGAGCGCCGCAGAGAAAGGACAGGCGTGGGAGCAGGCGCGGAAGAATGCTTTTGCAGTGGGGGGGTCTGGTTTTGGGGTTAAAGGTTTGTTGGTTTATGGTGTCTAGGGTTGGAGGGGTTCTGGGTTTAAGGGTTCAGGGTTGACGAGTTTGGGAGTTTGGGTTCTAGTGGTTTAGCTGTTCAGGGATAAGGATTCAATGGTTTTAGGGTGCGAGTTTTTGGGTGGAGGGGCTGAGGGATTAGGGGGCTGCGGTTCAGGGACGAGGGTTTGCGGATTAGGGTTTCTGGCTTGGGGTTTAAGGATGCGATTACTCGGGATCTGAGATCATTGATTAAAACTGTGTTTTTTTATATGGGCACCAGAGTATAGAGAGTGGGGCTGATAATGATGAGTCTTCAGGTTTTAGGAACTGAGGTTTACATGCTATGAAATTATTGGGGGTTGGGGATGCGGGCGGGTCATGATACCGCCACCTGTTATTCCGACGATGGCTGCTACTGGGTTTGTTTTTGCTTGCTTGCAGTTGCTTGCTTGCGCTCGCTCGCTCACTCGCTCGTTGGCTTCGTGGGTCCGTTTGTGTGTCCGCGCGTTCGCGAGTTTGTGTGTTTGTTGGTTTTGTTTTATTTTATCTTGTTGTGATTTGTTGTGTTGTGTTGTGTTTGTTTGTTTGTTTGTTTGTTTGCTTGTTTGTTTGTTTGTTTGTTTGTTTGTTTGTTTGTTTCTTCGTTTGTTTGTTGGTGTGTTGTGTTTTTCCTTGTTGGTTTGCCTGTTTAGTTATGTTTGTTTGTTTTGTTCATTCGTGTTGTTTGCTTTTGTGTTTGTTTGTTTGTTTGTTTGTTTGTTTGTTTTGTTTTCTTGTCGTTGTGTTTGCTTGTTTTGTGTGCTTGTTTGGTGAGCTTGTTGTTTGTCCGTTTTGTTTGTTTTGCTTGTCTGTCTGTCTGTCTGTCTGTCTGTCTGTCTATCCGTCTGTTTGTATGTTTCTTGTTTGATTGTTGACTCGCTTGCTCGCTCGCACGCTTGCTTCCTGGCCTGCTTGCGCGCTTGCGTAATTGCGTGCTTTGCGTGCTTGCGCCCTTGCGTGCTTGCTTGCCTGCTTGCTTGTCGCCTGTTGCTACATGCTAGGGCTTGGGGCTCAGCGTTGAGTATCTGAGTTCACGTCAAGTTTTGGGTTTGCAGGCTTTTACGACGAGAAATGAGGTTTGAGGTTTTCGGGTTTCGTTACCACCCGTTTTGCTAGCTTCAAGGATGCAAAAATAATAGGGCGTTTCGTGTGATCGCGTCTTGTTGATTTGAGGATTCGGAACCCCAAATGTTTCCACCCCCTCAAGTTTAGGGTGAAGAACCTACCTTCTGCCACACAAACATGGAAGCACCCAAGGGGCCCTACAGAGACTGACTACTGCCTGTGCAAACAGGGCTCATGTCACCAGACACCCTGCAGACCCTGTGTCCGTTCGAAAAGCTTTGTAGGACAATCCATGCCTTTCCCAAGCTCTATAGGGTCTATAGATTTTATAGGGTTTATAGGTTCTACAGGGCTTATAGGGTCTATAGGGTTTATAGGGTCTAGGGTTTAGGGTTTTGCAAATCTAGGGTGCGTCGCCAGGCTTATTTGTTGCACGACAAGCTGTTTCGCGAAGGCTCCCTGCAATGGCCTCCGGGTTTGGATGTATCCCAGAGCGTCCACGTATCCAACGTTTAGGTACTTGGGTTCAGGGTAACTGGGAACCTTAAGGAGGGGCTTTTGGTAGGATATCATATTGAAACCTGTCGGGAGCTAAAGGAGTCAGTGCTGCCGGAACAAGGGAACTTACGATTTAGAGCTTAGGCTACTCCAGACACTCCTATGCAGCTCCTTTTTGGGTAGCCCTTACCAAAACCCATAATTGCCCCCAAAAAGAAGTACATAGGAGTCCTTGGGTATAGAGTGGGACTGTAGCGGTCCCCTCTAAACAACACCATTTGCCGGGTACGGTCGCCACCCAGGAGCTAACAAGATCATCCCCCAGAGTTCAAACATCACTGAGCCCACAGTCCTGAAGCTACCACCCATGAAGCCCTACACCCGATAATTACCATAACTCAAACTCCATTAAACCCAAAGCAAAGTCCTGAAGTCCTGAAGCTACCACCCATGAAACCCTAAACCTTGAATCCAAACCCTACGGCTTCTACCTCACCCTTTAAGCTTTCACCCCTGCGATTCGAAGCCCTAAACATGGTACGCTGTTACCAGAAACCCTGAACAGGCCATGCATACGACATGGGCCTAAATTTCTAAATGATTACCAATATACTTTTGAGGTCCGTTTGAGGTACCATAGACCAGAATTATATAAGAAATATGGAACCAGAATACTGGTAATTCTCCCTAAACCCCAAACCCCCGAAGGAATATGGAGCCATAACAATGGTAGTTATTTAGGCCCCTAGATTAGATGCTCCTCCCAGTTATAGGGAGCCAGGAGCCCCTGCCTAGACCTCTAAACCTTAAGTTACCAAGTTTAAGGTTTATAATCCCCCTTAAGTAGATAGAATATGGGATATACGGAGATCTTATTATAATATACCCAAAGCCATATTCTTTCTACTTAAGGGGGACTATATGGTTACCTAGTTTTGTATATAGGAGATACTAGACATAAAGTTAGGTATCCCACAACAGGGGTAGGCTTAAGAGGTCTAGGTACTGAATTGGCCTTGTATAGATTACCCCGGTTAAATAAGACGGGCTATAACCTGAGCTTTGAGCAGTTGAAGCCTCCGAAAGGCCAGCATTAAGGGTTGGAATCCGGGTTCGAAGTGCCAAGGATTACAGTATGGGTCCATAATGAGGGTCAATGGTGCCAACCTCTTGACCCGTGAACCCAAATGCTAACTGGGGGTCCATGGTGTTAACCTTTGACACCTACACGCAAATCCTACCCTAAACCTTACACCCCAGACCCTACACCCTAAGCCCCAAACCCAAATTCCAAAGCTCCAGACCCTAAGCCCTGAACCCTGAACCAAATCCTAGACACCAACAGGCCTCCAAACCAGTACCGTTGCAGTCAATGCGGCCATCAGTGCCGGAACTGACACAGACTGGAGGCTCCTGTCTGGCATGTATGGGGTTTGAGGTTCATAGGGTTTAGGGTTGATAGGGTTAGTAGGGCTAATAGGGTTCATAGGTTTTATAGGCTTAATGGGGTTAATAGGGTTAATAGGGTTTAGGTTTAATAAGGTTTAGGGTTTAGGATTAGGTTTTAAGATTTAGGGTTTGTAGGGTTTAGGGTTTAGGATTTGGGGGTCTTCATTGGGATGGGGTATGTTTGGGGGTGGGGGGTCTTGTTAGGGAACTTAAGATTAGGTTGCCCATAGCATGGGTATATACGGTCTAGGATTTAGGGTTTAAGATTCAAGGTTTGGTGTCTAGGGTTTATGTTGCCATAGTACATGTCTCTTGTAGGTAACCAAGTTGCCTTATTCCTATGATCAGGTCTATGGTGCTATAGTATAGTGGAGTCTATATGCGGTTCCCGCATTTTCGGAAACCACCAAATGAGATCATGCAGGTTTGCGTCCAATCATAGCACCGAGGTACAGGTTAGGAGCTTACCTAAAGTTTCATGGGACTTAGTGATTACCTGAACCCCAAAAGTATGTAGACTAATGGCCTTGTTGTGCTATTTTTATGGGTTTTGGGCTATTTGTTTACCTACTCTGGGGGTTCAGGTACGTACAACTGGACTTGTAACCCTACTCCTACTTGGGATAACCTATATAAGTCCAGTTGGGGGGATTATCGTTATACCCGCCATTCTGACTAGTGATGTGGTGTTTAGGGTTTAAGCTTAGGGGTAGTGTTCGGCCTTAGCCCTAGACCATAAACCTTGACAGGGAATCAGGAAGCGTTAATTTCAATTTGTGGGCCTTCCTGGGCCCTTTTGATTTCTGAGGACTCAGCGCCAGCCGTAGCTGGACCTTTCACATACCCATAGTATAGCCTTCATTCCAATTATTTTGGTGTTGAAGGCTATTATTAAACCCTGAAATCCTAAACCCTGAAAACCCTAAACCCTCAAAACCCGGCCCTAAACCCTCAAAACCCTAAACCCTCAAAACCCTAAACCCTCAAAACCCTTAACCCTCAAAACCCTAAACCCTAAACTTGGGAGGTCCAGCTGTAAGCTAAGGTTCCTTCACAGATGGGGGACGCCCTGTTTAGGATTTAGGGTTTGAGGGTTGAGGGTTTAGGCTTGTGGTCTTCTTAGAAACCCAGAGGGTCCCAGTCCCTAATAAGTGAGGTTTAGGATTTAAGGTCCTTGGTTTTGGGTATAGAATAGTACTGACTAGTACTGGTTCTGGGTAAGTAGGCGGTTTTTAAGGTACCTGGACCTCTAGGGAAATACTAGGTACTCTCAGGGCGGCACACTGGCAGATTACCCTAACCCTAAACCCTAAACCCTAAGCCCTGACCACCTTGCCCTCCAGAGTTCGGGGACACTAAACTCCTTAAATCCAAGTAGTATTTGTTTGGGGATACTATGGTACCCAATATAGAGTAAGATTCTATCCTCCTTTTGGGGGTATAGTATTTTATATATAAGGAATATCATCTTACTGGGTTTAACCACCCAAAAATCGTTAATTACTCAGGTAGGGAATCTCACCAAGCAATGTTCTGTATTACCAGTCAAAGACTTGCTCCGCCGCTCGGAAAAAACGATACCTGATCCAAAAAGCGAACCTGAACACCAAAAATATGTAGAATAATTACCTTTTGGGCTATGTTTAGCGGGTTGTTTTTTGTTTACCTGTTTTGGCGGTTTAGGTACCCGTCTTAGTTGGCACGGGCTTTGTTGGCCCCCGTCATGGCGCATGAGGAAGTTGAAGAAGCTGGAGCTGAAGAGCGAGGCTTGCCGTCTTCCGCCGGCTTCGCTTTTGTCATTCCTAAGTTGGCATGGCTTGCAGTTATATGGGTGGTTGTCAGAAATTATGATCCCTTTCTGGGTACCCTACACATTAGGTGCCGTATTATAATAGGATACCCAAAAAGGGACCATAAATTTGACAACCACCCGTATGAGCTATAGTCTAAACTCCTAGTATCCCCCTTAAGAACCCCTATAGTACTCCCCTATACAATCCCCTACGCAACCCCCTTTAAGGAGTTTAGACTATGGTACATCTGCCAGATCTTGCACAAAGCCGAACGCTGAGCTCCATCAGTTTCATCCTTCAGGCTTTCTGAGGAACCAGTGCCAGGGGCTTAGGGTGTAGGGTAGGGGTTTAGGGTTTAGGGTTTAGGGTTAGAGGTTACCCTAAGCCCCATCCCGCAACCCTGCACCCTACAGCAATACCCATCCCGAACCCTCTGAGCCCCAAACCCCTTCATGCGCAGTTTGGGAGTCCAAACTCGTAGGTTAATTACTGAATATACTTGCCTACACCCTATATGCTCTAGACTCCTCAGCCCTAAGCCCTATATCATCCCGCATTCTATTTAGCTGTCCGTTTTCTTGTTCAGTTTGACTTTTAGGTGGTCTAGGGTTTAGGGTGTTTCGTAGTATACCTACCTGGCCGTAAATCCAACCAAGACCTCCTGATAGGAGGGCTGTGAACTTTCTCGAGCAGTTGCTTGTCGACCACCTCGAACCCAGTGTAGCAACCTGGCAGATTATCCCGAGGCCTCCAAATCATAACACAATCCGGAATTGTTTATAGAGTTTGGGGGTCCGCAGCAGGTATTCTTCATAGACTTAGTGCACCAGAATACGGGATCAAAGTTGTTTTTCGTTCAGGGGCTTTCGGCTAATCACAGCGTCTGAACCTTTCGCTAAGGGTCCAAGGACGCAAATAATAGGGTTTTTTTAGGGCCCAACTACCATACATATTCTAGTATTTGGGCCCTAAAAACCCATTATTTGGGTCCTTGGGCCCTTAGGGTTGGGGACTTGAGGCCAGAAGTTCTTGAGAAATAACCAGGTGACTAATTGTGCAGATTCGATCCTCATGCGCTTGGAGGATAGAAGAAGGACAGGGGATTTAGGGTTTAGGGTTTAGGGTTATTTCTGCCCAAGCCCTAAACCTTCAACCCTAAAGCCTTCAACTCTGTAGTACTGGTTTGGCACTGTCAGAAAGAGGGGTCACTTAGTCATTTCGAGGAAGCTTCGTGCATGTAATTACCACGCGGGTACCTGCAATGTAAAGCTGACAGATACAGCTCCTACCTAGGGTTTAGGGTTTAGGGTTTCGCGACGATGAGGTGTACATAGTTCCATAGGCCTTCTATAAGGTATCCACCTGATCCGGATGTAAGGCCTGGAGTCATTTTCAAACATAAGCTCTGCAATGGGGGCCTCCTGCACCCAAGCTTCTTGCTTCTTGACTTTGGGGATATTCCAAAGCAAAGCTCCCCTGCGTAAGGGTTTATTGTTTAGGACAGTGTAGATGGACACCCACAAAGGCACCGCAACTTATCCAACAAGTCCGAGACACTCGTTTTGAGATCCCGCAATTTCGGGGGGTGGGGGGGTGCGATAACCCATACCTTACCTTCGGGTTCAGGGTTCAGGGTTTAGGTTTTAGGGTTGAGTGTTTAGGGTCTGCTACCTGGACTTCCAAATCCCCATGATGCAGATAATACATAAAGATATGAGTAATCTTACGGAATTCACAGCGAGAATAAGGCTAGCCTACATCGCCGGATTGAGATCAACAATCATGGGGCTTGGGAAGGCCAGGTATGAGCAAGAGCAGGGGCCCCTAACATGAAAGTACAACCTTAGGGTTTAGGGCATAGGGTTTACGATTTCGGGTTTAAGGGTCCTGATTTCGGAGCAAATCCAACAGATCAGGCTGAGGGCCCATAGTGGGGGCTCGTGGCTTTAGCTACAAAAAGTTCAGGGCCACGCGCACCCTGTAATTTCAAGTATCAACTGAAAAGACCCTTATATACCCCAAGGGTCCAAGGACTCAAATAATAGGGTCTTAGGGCCCAGATACTATAGTATTATTGGTATTTGGGCCCTAAGACTCTATTATTTGCGTCCTTGGACCCTTAGGGATATACTTGGGCGGGCCCTAGATCCCTAAACCCTCAACCCCGCAGCTCCTTAAGTCCTAGTTCCTGGCCTTCCTACTAGAAAGAATTTCTCAGGGTCCATGAGCCCCATACTTAGGTCGTTTTAAAGGGATGTGTAGGGACATATGGTATATAAAGGGTTAAGTGTTTAGGGTTTAGGGTCTATGTACTTGATAATTGGGTACTTGGGTTTTTGCTATTAGGAACTATTCATACAGATTTTGGGAGAGTATATCATGATTGGGCACTCGAACCATTCGGGCGTGAAGGACGTTACGTGCCTCAAGTGGTGACAGGTTTTCCCATCAGCAGTAGTATCATTGTCTGTATGCCCTGAGGGTCCAAGTACTGAAATAGTAGATCATTTGGGCCCAGAGGATTTCCTATATAGGTCCAATATAACTTTGGCCCCAAATTACATGTAATGGTACTCGGTCCCGGAAAAAAAGGTTCTGCCCGAAACAACGACCTCTGAACCCTAAATGCTAGACAAACCCAACACCCCAAAACTCCAAACCCCCAAGCCGCGAACTGCATAGCTGAGCGTCTCTCAGGATGTCCTTCTAAAATCTCCGCGGTTGGGGTTTCGGGTTAGGGTTTAGGCGGGGGGCCTGCTACTTCCGATGGTAAAACCCATACACGCCTAGGGTGCCAACTGGACTTCCCATTTAAACCCTAAACCCTAAACCGCGCCCCAGGTGACCTACGCGGCCCTCATCTCGTGCTGTGGCTTGGCTGTCTTTGGGGTTTAGGCTGTATAGGGTTTAGCGAAGGGCTTGGCTGTCAAGAGTACTTAGTGTTGGACACGGTCGTCATGCAATGGCGTCGAGTGACTGCATGTCATCTCCTAGCATTGCGCGATGCATGCATCGTGCCGAAATAGGGGACTGAGCACTGCAGCAAGCAGTGGCCTCAGTATACAGAACCGTTTACCATTGTCATTTATAAACTCTCTAAGCACTGTATCATGTGCGCTGAGCCTTAGTCGAGTACATACTTGAGACCCCTCTTACACTACTGGGAGTCTCCACTTTCTGTTGGACAGGGCACGGAAGCCATGATTACAGTGCTGCAACTTGAGTCACTTTAAATCGGGGTTCTACAGTCCCCGATATATAGATTAAGATTGCGATTCCAAGCCCTGAACCCTAAACCCGGAACTATGATTTCTTTTTTGAAGATCATTTTACATGGCTTGTTTAGGCTCGAGCATGAAAAAGCACCCGGCAGGTGAGAAATCACGGCAGTGGGAGATGGCCTTGAGCCTCTTCAGCAAGATCAGCCGCTCTGCGATATGAGCAAGTTGTTGTTTAGGGTATGGGGTTTAGGATTTAAATTTAGGGTCTAGAGTTTAGCGTTTGGGGTGTAGATTTTAGGGTTTTGAGTTTAGGGTTTAGAGTTTAGGGTTTAGGGTGTTGAATTTAGGTTTTAGGATGATTTAACTTTTGTTCGTTGTTCTGTAGATGGATGTTGCTTTTTGCACCAACTTCTGCACCTTCTGCACTAGAAAGTACAGGGTATTGGAGTGCCTGCTGGGATCAAACTACCAAATTCGGGCTGTAGGGCTTTAGGTCACAGATGTGATCTGAATGTTTTTGGTACCTAAGCCTCTACTATGTTTGTACTTGGGCCCCTAAGTTCCCGCAAGAAGTCATTATATAACTGTAACGAGGTGTGCCCCAGAATCCTATTGTTATTCCCTTGGTCTCTACCTTGCGAAATACCTAGCAACCCATATAAGCCCAGAGTCCATGTCTTTGTTAATCTCATTTTTCATTTGGTTCTCCACTATTTCATGTACTTTGGCACCCCAAACCCTAAAACCTTTAGAGGTTCAAGTTATGCGGGCTCCTACATCTGTAAACCTTGAAAGTCCTGCAGGTGACCTAGAGATTCAGCCAAACATCATTGCCTGCAATGCTGCCATCAGCGCTTGCGTCTCTCGCTGGGAAAGTCTAAGGGTAGAAGTATATGGGCCCCTAATATGAGCCCTTCGGCTTTTAGGGGGTTTCCGGGGACCCTTAAGCGTACATATAGGGTATAAAGTAAGTATATGCGGATCCCCGGATTAAGGGCCATATGAGGGGCCCATAGTTTCAACCTTAGACGAGAAAGGGGTTGTACGGGGTTAACCTGAACCCCGAAACACCCAATGATAACCTATATCCCCATTATTTTGCTGTTCGTGGGTATTTGGGTCCAGGTTCTCTGGGTTTAGAGTTTAGGATTATAGGGCGTATGATTTCAGAGTTGATCGCCAGGAAGGCCTAGAAGATGCTTGGAAACCATGGCTGCTGTCGGTGGTGGTGTTGGTGGTGGTGGTGGTAAAGCCGGAAACCTAACCCCCCAACCCCAAATCCCAAATCCTCCATCCTAAGCATGAAGCCGCCCTGAATCCTTGCCCCTAATGCCGTCGCGACTACTTCCAACTACTTGCTAGAAAGACTTGGAAATGCCTTGGAGCTACATATGCCTACTAGTCTGTTGTACGGCAAGCCAAGGAGGAACGTGACAGTATAGTTTGTTTGTTGAAATTTGTGTAATGACCCTAAACCCTAAACCCTAAAACCCCAAACCCTAAAGGTCTTACAAGAAGAACCATTTCTGGCCATGTCTACAACAACTTTCAACCCTTAACTCGAATCGATCAACCTTACCCCTAAGCTCCAAGGTTAGGGTTTAGGGTTTTGGGTTTTGGGTTAAGGGTTTAGGGTTTAGGGTTCAAGGTTAAGGGTTTAGGGCTTAGGGTTTAGGGTTTAGGGCAGACCCGGATTCATCTACCTTCCACCTGGATCTCCTTGAGGGCCTATATACGCCTTTGAAGGGACCTAAAGGTTGGGTACTGAGAACCTGATGAGACCCTCCGACCCTGACTCTTGTTTCTTACTGGTTCTTAGTAGGGAACAGGGAATGTAATCCCTATGTAATATAGGGTTAAGGGTTAAGGGTAGGGAATAAGAGAATATAATCGCTATATGACCCCTATATACCATACTCCCTTATTCCCTATCCTACAGCCTAAGCTCTAGACCCTAGACCTTAAACCCTATAAGATATGGGAATCATATTCTTTGTTCCCTACTAAGAACCAGTAAGTCTTTTTCAGGAAAAGGCCAGTCAGTGGACCTGGGCACTCGAGCTCCAGGACTGGCGTTGACGGGTTTAGGGTCTAGGGTTCCGGGGTTTAGGAATCAATATGTAATTGCCGTATGAGCTATAATCTAAACTCTTAAAAGGGCTATATAGGGGAACATTCCGGGGGTTATGAAGAGTGATATTAGTTGTTTAGCTGTAGCTCATACACTTCTGATGGCCAGTCTACTAGAATCGCAGACTTCGGGGGGTCCTTGCAAGAGCAATGGTTCCTATCATCGCATTTTTTGGGCTAAGGTGTAGGATCTTGGGCTAGTGATTTGAGAAGTAAGGGTTTGTTGGGATGTGTACGGTCTAGTGTGTAGGGTGGGTTTCCATGTCAGTTTGGGTGGGCATGTTGGTATTTAGGACCCCTTTCTTATGTGTCGAGAATATGGTACGGTTTAACGCATATACGGGGTTTACGGTGTGAGGGGGGAGGTGGGGGAGTTAGGGTCCAGGGACGAGACCCTAAATCCTGTTTCCTGGCTTGGAACCCTAGCTTAGAAATATATACCTGCCCAAAACCTGTACTGTAATTACTATTACCCAAAACCCAAGCATCAAATTCTTGGGAGTGGGTAATCTCCAAGTAGGGGTCTCTCAAAACAGAGTGCAACTAGGGTTTTGGGTTCAGGGTGCCACTAGGAGTCATATATTGGGAGTACTGGTGGGATTCTTCGGTCACTTCTGGGAAATATTTACAGGGTAGGGACATATGTAATCCTTAATCTCTCGGGGTCTCTTTGAACCATGCTCTGATTAATGAGTTACCGTTTCCTTAACCCTAAACCCTTTACCCTAAAAGTCGCCGTTTTAGGGCCAGGGAACTTACGTAGTAGCTAGAAACACTCATCTGGGTTGCTGTTAAGGAACTTAAGTTGAGTCATACTAGTAAGACCAACCCCTTGTTTACTATACGGGCTTAGGGTTGAGGGAACCTGAATATGGCAATTTAAGTTCAGTTCTTTAAGTCGCCATAAGTTTGAAGAAAGCCCGTCATTTACTACATACACCCATGATATGGTATCTGAAATGTAGTTCTTCAATAGCAACCCAGGGTCTGGTGTACTCAAGAAATGTTCTGGTCCTTGTCTGACGGACTCTCAGAAACGGTACCGCTACATGGTTGAAACCCAGAAATCTCTTAGGAGGACCCCCGACCCTGCAATGGTGATTCAATAGGAATAGAAAAGGACCCTCATATTATCTTTATGATCCTTACTAGTCACCAGTACTGGGTGGGGGGGTCCACCTAAGAAATCTCTATGACTGGCAGGAGCACGCCAGGTGCTGTACCTTGTGCCTTGGCTAAGCTGCACTACGATGATTACTCAGTGGTTCATGGCCAGTTGCAGGGGGTATTCTGCATACCTTGGCTTGGAACAATGGTTGAGTTCTCCCACGGAAGCCCTGACCTGTAAACACTAAACCCTCGACCCTAAACCCTAAATCCTAAACCCGCAAGCCTAAACCCTAAACCCCCAATCCTCGTGAGCACTTACGTCTAACCCAAGTTATAGCTTCCTCCAAACCCTCGGTTACAGGGCTCTGGGCTTCCCAGCCGTCTACTTATTCAGGAAGTTTTCAGGGGGTTTAGGGTTTAGGGTTTGGGGGGCCCCATATGAGCTATAGTCTAAATTCCTTAACTCCTATAAAGGTTATTAAGGGGGATATCAGGAGTTTAGGCAATGGCTCCTACGCGCGGACTCTAAACTGCAGTTAATGTTAGGGTTTGGGGCTTAGGGTTTAGGGCTTAGGGTCTAGGGCAGGGTTTAGGCCCTACACCCTAAACCCTAAACCCCAGACCCTAAACCCCATAAAGGAAAGACGCCCTAAGATCTCACTCAGGCCTTCTTATTGAGGCTCCCAAGGGTCTCATATTACACATCAGATTCAGGATTGAGGGTGTTCAGGGTTCTGTACAGAGTTCGCAACAAGCCTCAAGATATCTCCGCCATATTTGGTAGTTTCTCAAAATAGGGGGCCCTAATGCATTATAATACGTATTCTGAGGACCCCCAAAAACGTACCCCTACTTTTGGGGAACCCCCAATCCTAAGTACCCTAAACCCTAAACGCTAAGTACTTGGGCCGTTCTCTTTATCCTGTGATTCCACTGCGGTTGCCTCTTCTTCGATATACTAAAATCTTACAGGTTCTTAGGAGGGAATAAGGGAACATAATCCATATAGAATCCCTATATAAACACCCTTAAGGCTACATAATTGCAAGGTATGGATTTTAGGGCGTAGGGTTTAGAGTTTAGGGTTGGGAATGGACCCCATCTGAACCTTGGCCTGAGCAAGAGACCCCCGGCAATGGACATAGGGGGGCCTTTTTGTAGTTCAGTACTTAATATCATCAGTAATAAGGAACCCATGTCCATGAAATTATCTGCGGAAATATTTGCTGGAGCGCATATAATCTCCACGTTTTAGATTCCCGACGAACCGACTAACCCCAGGTAAGAAAGGCAAGCTGGGCACCGTTGGGCGTGGGGACTTGTATTCCTATAGGGCTTGGGCTCCGTTAGCTGATTTGCATGTACAAGGAGATGCGCGCTCCCCGAACTGACATCGAATCACCAAGGGCCTCTGAAAGCTAAAGACTCAAATGATCAGGGCCTGTACACCGAACCCCGCCTTTTACTCTTTATGTGCACTGCTCCTCCTCGCAGATTTTTTTGGGGGGTCTGAGCGCCAATATTAAGGCTTTCAATAAGGTCTCATGATGCAAAACAAACCATCTGAAGCCTGACCCCCATAACCCTCCAACCCTGCATCATCAAGGATTTATTGTTTAACGACAAATGGGGATTGTCCTAAATTACTGTCAATACGGGGTCCTATATTTAGGTGCCTATTATAATACGGGGCCCTATATAAATTTCTCCATTTTGGGAACAGTAATTTAGGGAAACTTACAAATGTTTCACAGACCTTGAATCTAACCCTAAACTTGCAAAGCAAAAGCCCAGGAACCCCAACATCATCAGCTGCGCTGCAGCCACGAGCGCTTGTGAAAAAGCAGCTGAATGGGAGCCGGCAGTGTCTTCCCCCAGCAAATTATCGCATTGGGTTCAAGATGTATGGATTTGCTCGATTGTGAGGAGCCCTCAACCCTAAAACCCAGACCTGACACCCTACACTCTAAACCCCTATATGGTCCACTTGCAGGCAGCGAAACACCTGCTGCCGATCCGGTACCTATCCCTCGCGTCTTCGCCGTCTACTCAGCTACAGGATGCTTTCCGGCTGCAGCTGGGGTGGGGCACGCTAGTGGGGCACCGGGACCTGCTGCTCCTGCGTTGTGGCTTCATTATGCTGGGTCACCTGAATTTCAAGCCATCTAGAGCTTCGATCCGCTGCTGCATTTTCTGCAACAAACGGTACACCAGCATCCTCTCCCATGTGGTCAGCAATTGTGAGCACATTCATGCTACAAGGCCGTGCTGTTGTCTTGAGGATCTCGCTGTGCTGCCGGGAGACCCGCGGTTCGCGGGCATCGTGGCCTTTGCTGGGGCCATTTGCCAAGGGGCACGACTGTTTTGGCACAAGCATGGATATCCAGCAGAAGCGTGAAAACTCGGGTGCTTGAGATAGGGGGCCCCCAGAGGCATTAGGCGCTGCTGCGGTAGTCGTTTTGGCTTTCTGAGGGCTTAGGGCACCTGTCGGCGCAAGCACCCCTGAGTGTGTTTCTCTTCCTGCCCTTGCCCTGGGCTGACACAGATGTGTCTTTGAACAAACCAACCAACCAACCAACCAACCTAAACCCTGGACCCTGAACCCTAAACCTTGAACCCGAAACCCTAACCCTGAACCCTAAAACCTGCTTCGGATCTGGAGGAAGGGCCTCAGGCTTCGGCAAGCACTCCTACGGTTGCACGGTTTGGGGCTTGAGTTTAGGGTTTCAGGGTTTGTGGCGTCGGGTTTTAGGGTTTATAGGGTTTTAGGGTTTAGGGTTGAGGGTTTTTCGGCCCCTACACCCTAAAATCCTACCCCGCAGCCTTTGACCCAATGCACATCGGGCCTGTTGTAGGAAGGTTCAGGACTCGGATGGTGTTGATGGACGAGAATTTGCATCACTTGTGATACCTAGACGGGGGTAGGGTGTAGGGTTATGTAGGGCCTGCGATTCAGGATTTATGGCACCACGTGGAATACCGAAAATATAACCCAGGTCACAATCTGACGATTACCTGCCTGCGTCAAACGGGAGTTTCCACGATCAAGGCCTCCCAGATATACACCACGATACGATTTTTGATTGGGGCCCCCGACGCCCTAAACTGCACTTAAAAGTTGAAGGCCCGATCATATCCCTGTTTACAAGCAGTATATCCCCCTGATACCCTGAACCGCAAAGCTCAAGTTTTTGGAGGCCAATTTTCTGGGCCCATCTGTAGTCTGTGAAGCACGCAGATGTTTAGTTAGGTTAGGATCTCAGCACCGGAATTGCCAGTCCCTAAACCCTTTACCTAGACTCTCCGCCTGCCTTCATGAAAGGACTCTAATGCATGCCATGACCGAATCGATTCGATCGACATCGATCTACCGATTCGATTTACAGCGATCTACGGCGATCCTCCGATTTCCCACCTCCCACCCTCCCACCTTCCCGCTTCCCACCGGAGCTGGAGGGAGGAGGGCCACGGTAACGGGCAAGTTCGATTCGATCGATTCGATCTTCGATCCGATTCGATGCCGGTGTTTGCGGTTGGTTGGCTGGGCATGTAATGGAATCTCAAACAAGGAACCCCAAGAATCAAGTCCTATCCTTAAATCCTTTAAGCCTTAACAAGGGCTTTAGGACTTCGGGTTGGAGGCGTCCAGCGCAGCCCCAGACCCTCTGAGAAGCCGGTGAGAGGGATACATAAGGTTAAGGTTTGGGTTTCAGGGCTTTGGGTTATGGGCTGCACGTGCCCCATAGCGGGCTTTAGACCTCCAGATATGTTCATACCTGAAGGGCTTTCGGACCCTGAAGTTTGGGGTTCACGGTTTAGGGTTAAACTGGTCGGGGCCTTCACTAGCAGCATACAGAGCCTTTACAAGGTAGAGATAGAAAAGTAATGGAGATATAGGTATAGGTCACGCAGTGTGCCTTGTAACGCTAGGTTTTGAACATTGGGCTTGTACCCCGCAAGCCATTGTATTTAGACGTTCATTAGGCTCTTGACACCCAATCCCCAAGGGTGCATGCAAACCTAAAAGGGCAGAAACTTGACATCCTGGAGTAGAAGCGTGTAAATTTGCTGATGGAGGCATCTTGAACCGCTTGGAGTTCTTTAGCTACTTTACAGTGCGTAGGTCTTAAGGAATTTCAAGTCTCGGGATTTCCTCCATCCAAATCATATCCCCATAATCCCAGTCTCCTCATGTAGGTGTCTGTAGAGATTGACTCCTGAGCCGCTTTTCTCCTTAAAGCTTTTGAGGAACCCTGGCGTTACGTGATCTACAATCTTACCTTGATAGAATTGAAATATCATCTCAACGCAATAGCCCTATAGTAGCCCTTTGGCGTCCTGTCGCAAGTACTCCCCTAACCCAAGGGGTCCAAGTATGCAATAATCACATACTTCCCCCAACCGCAACCCCTACTAAAATGACGACTTACAAAATCCAAAGTACCCAATTTTTTGGAACCCTAAACCCTGAACCCTACAGCCTAAACCCTCAACCCGAAACCACCTCAATAGCAACCCCTGAGTCTCCACGATGCAAGCTGTGGAAGTCCAAAGCCAGAACAGCGCTGCGTAAGGTTTAGGGTTCATTGGAGCGGCTGTGGAAAAGGACCCCTACTTGGACAGACCCTGGAGCTAAGTAATATGCTCTATCTATCTATCTACCTATCTATCTATCTATCTATCTATACATTTACCCCTGGTAAGCCCATGATAAACCTATTGTAGCCCATGATAAGTAGGTTCCCTAACCCATTAGTAGTATCGCTACTTGAAGGCTCATGGGACTTAGTGGCCACCTATAACTGGAGTTCTAACCCTGCTTGAAAAACATGGGTAACCTATGTAAGGCCAGTTAGGTGGAGTCTATGTACTGTTATAGCCCCACCATAAGTACTTACTATTCTCATGAACCACCACGTATTAATCCCATTCCATGCACAACCTGTAGCATATAGCTTATTAGGTAGTTCTGTAGTGTCCACAGTACGCCCAGAGCCCCTCCTAAACCCTAAACCCTAATAGAGCAAAGGTCTTTGCTACGTGCAGCGCAGCAGAGACTTCTGCAGTTGAACATCATCGCCTTCAATGCTTTCCTCGGTGCTGCTCAGTCACCATGTGTACTATAATCTAAACTCCTTAGGGTTCAGGGTTTAGGTCCCTGTATGGGCTATAGTCTAAACTCATTAAAGAGGGTTATAGAGGGGATTATGTAGGGGATTCTTTTAGGGCTCATTAAGGGGATACTAGGAGTGTAGACTATAGCTCATGTTAAGAAGTGTTAAGTTCAGGCTATAGGGCCCCTACATCTATCCCAGTATTATTCTATGTACTCTTACGAGAAGGTTTATGTTTGAGGGACCGCCGTATTTAGCCAATATAGGGCTTAGAGTTTAGGGTTTGGGGTTGAGGGAGTCGCTAGCCAATTGCATTGTTACAGCCCCCAGTATGAAGTAACATGATATGGGTTATAGTTTGAATTTCTCAAAGGGGGGTCATATAGGGGGTTACAGGATTACTATAGGGGTTGTTAAGGGGATACTCGGAGTTTAGGCTATGGCTCATACGTTCATTTTAAGTTCGGGTACAGTATGTCATGCGAACATATAAATGTATTCGATTCACGTAGAACGCACAAACCCTAAACCCTTAACCCTTTTAGCCTTTTGTGCCCAGGCTTGCCAGAACTGCGTTCAATGGCAGAGGCTTGGGGGGATCTAGGATTCCATGTTATCCTCGGGACATCCTACTACGTCACTTCCCCTTCCTGCCCCGTACTACCCCCAGAGGTTCCCCCTTAATTAGTGCGAATAACCCTAAATTCATACCGAGTTCTGGGAAACCCAATTAGTGGAGGAACCCTGCCCCCAGCAATAGCATGCTTAGGACTCAGGGTTTTGGGTTTTTGGGGCCAAGACCTTCCTACTACCCTTAATTGGGGTTTTTCGGCCCCTAATAGTGGGTACTAGGCCCTAACAGAGGCTAGGTGGAGAGTTGATGCCTTAAAGCGTAAACCACGAACCCTCAGGCTTCATTGAAGATTATCTTAGCTATTCAAAATTGATTTTGTCAAGATCAGGGAGAGATAGGAATCTCCCAACATTACGGTCCCTTTGCAAGGGGGTATAAGGGGAATAGAGGGATACATAATGCGATTTTGAGATACATAAGACAAACCATTTAGGGACATATATGCTTTAGGGATTAGGGCTTGGGGCTTCCAACAAATTAAAGGTGTTTTTGGCGGGGCTCGCTATCATTAATAAGGACCATAGTTTGGTGGGGTCTACTGGGGTCCTCCTGTTTGAGTCTTGTCCGGAAGCTGTTTTAGGCTTGTTGGGGAATATATGCTGAGTAATAGCCTTTCGGACTGTTTCTGCTACATCTGTATAATACTGGCCTTTTGGACTGCTTTCAGGGCTCATACAGGGAGGGTGCACCGTTGGGAGTCTTGCCGTGCCTGACTGTTAGGAAAAAGCTAGTGAAGAGTCCCCCCTGAATAGACAGAATATGGGGTATGTGGGGATCTTTTTATAATAGTAGACCCAAAGCCGTATTCTATCTACTTAAGGGGGACTATACCCTAAACCCTCAACCCTAAACCCTAAACCCCATATTCTATCTACTTTATGGGGACTATACCCTAAACCAAACCCTAAACCCTAAACCCCATATTCTATCTACTCAGGGGGGACTATACCCTAAACCCTCAACCCTAATCCCTGAACCCCATATTCTATCTACTTAAGGGGCACTATACCCTAAACCCTCAACCCCAAACCCTGGACCCTATACTCTATCTACTCAAGGGCGACTATACATTAAAATTGCTCCATGGCCCTGAGTTTCAACCTCGCGGATGCTGGTAGTACAGTTTACTAAAGTCATGCAGTTGTTTCAACATCATCAAAAGTAGCATGTACCTGAAACCCTTTGTTGAGGGTTTATACGGGTTGGGGCTCAGGGTTTAGGGCTTAGGCTTTAATTGTTTGAGCCTGAACCGTAGATCCAAAGCTGTAACCTAGACGTCCCAAATGCCCATGAACAAGACAACCTTTAACCCCGAATAGTGGGTATGCAGTTGTAACACAAGGTATCATTTTGGGTACTTAGGAGGTGAACATAGATCCTTTTACCCTAAGCTTTTTGTAGGGCACGCAATTTTGTATACAAGATATTAGCTATGCAGTCAGGTACCCTGCAGCTTAAGGATGCACGTACGGTTTAGACTTTGGATGTTTAAGGCTTCGTTCCGGGACTTGCAAGCTACCCTTGAAGGGCACCGAGACGGGCGGGCCTTCATGTGACGTACGATCTCGGCGTAAGAGTAGAAGGGTATGACAATGAGGGTTTTTTCAGGGTTTGGGGTGAAAAAGATTCAAGACTAAATTGAGCAGACATTCCGATCAAGCAAGACACAGCCAACGTAGGACTGGCATGCGTTCGAAAGGAATCGACAGAGTTGTTGTGGAGTGGCTTGGTTTGTCTGTGACAAACTGGAGATTGGCGAGTCTTGCAAATGCGGAGTTGGCTCATGACACGGCGTGCCTTGTTTGAGCTTCGGCCAATGCTGTACTCCTTTTTGAACATAGCCATAAAGTAACACAATGCCTAATTACTACCTGAACCCAAAAGTATGTAGAATAATTGCCTTGTTGTGCTATTTTTAGGTGTTTTGGGCTATTTGTTTACCTACTCTGGGGGTTCAGGTAATACTTACTCAAAGCAACCCGAAACTAACCCCGACACAAGCCGTCAAACATTTCACACTCTACTTGGAGGCCCATGGGATTCAGTAATTACTTATAACTGGCATGATAACCCTCCTTATAATTAATGGGGGTAACCCCTATAAGGCTATGCAGGGGGATTATAAGTGGGGTTATAAGCCCAGTTATAAGTAGTTACTAGGTCTCATGAGCCTCCAAGTGGAGCCCAAATTCTTAACCCTGCTTACACCACCCAAGTACCCTCCATGGAGCCCAAATACCCACAGATAGGACCTACATAGACCCCATCTAAGGGTGCTAGGCGGGTCGTGGGAACCGCGAAGCCCTCAAAAGCCAAGCCTCAACCCCGGAACACTGAACCCTAAGATTGCAACCCAAAACCCGAAAGCCTCGTTCAGGTCCTTAGTTGCACTTGCAACTATGGCCGGAAATTGTGATGTTTCTTGGCCATGGGTAGTGCCTATCGGCTTTGGGTGGTACGGTCTAAAGAGGAGTTTGGCGTTTGGGTCGGGCTAGACATCCCGAACACCAGCAATTAATAATGACAATAGTACCAGTACCAGCAGGCTTTCAAGCAAGGATTTTGGTGTCCGGCTTACTGATCAGGATGAGGGGAGTAGGCTTAAATATTCGTAAACCTTGGCAGACACCAATCCCTGAACCCTAAACCCTAAAACAAGGGTTTAGGGGTTTTCTCGGTGAAGGGGTTGAGCATGTTGCAGAAAGTATCCCACCAAGTAACACAGGGGACCACCTGGTTTTCGGTTCAGCGTTCAGGGGGTAGCGTTCAAGGTCTAGGGAGCAGGTCTTAGGGCTTGATGTTTACGGTTAAGGGTTTGGGGTTTTGGTGACGGAAAACAAGGCTTAGAGTCCAGCATTGCTCCCCTTTAGAATCAAAATGGAGAACGAAAAAGAAAATCAAATATTAGATAGAAGCTGGGTTTGTGTAGTGCTTATTCTTGAGGTTTGAGATGTTTGAAGGGTTCTGGTTGGCCGCCTGCAACCTTGATTGACAGACATTTTGGGACCCAGAGCCAGCCCCTGCTAGCACCGACGTCGCATACTTACAACCACGCGGTTTAGGGTTTAGGGTCTGGGGTTTAGGGTTTGGGGTTTTAGGGTGAAGGGTCCTGAACCCCCCAAAACTAGGTAAGACAATTGCCCAGAACACCTAAATGCAGCACAACAGGCCATAC
Source organism: Symbiodinium pilosum (assembly GCA_905231905.1). Lineage (NCBI taxonomy): Eukaryota > Dinophyceae > Suessiales > Symbiodiniaceae > Symbiodinium > Symbiodinium pilosum. The sequence continues at coordinate 67,741 of CAJNIZ010021635.1, forward strand.
TTCGACATACTTGGGGTCAAGGTAGAACTTACCGATGGAAATCTTCAACCGTCGTTCCACCTCAGGTCATAAACTCTGGCCCTCAAAATAGGTAAACTACTTAAAGGACCAACAACCGTAAAGAAGAGCCAAACCGGCTCTTGTTCTACGTATTTTCTGGGAACCAAATATCGAGTCCAAAGCCCGAAGCCCTAAATCCCATACCCTACATGCTACCTTGAGGCTCTTGGACCAGAGCCTGAGGGCAAACCCTACGCCCTGAACACTAAACCCCGCCTAAACCCTGGACCGCTAAACCCTACACCCCCTCAAGCCCCCCCTAAACCCTGGACTGCACCCTAAAACCTAAACCCTAGACCCCCCTAGCCAGGGCCGGGCTAAACCGTTTAAAGTTTAAACCGATTGAACAAAAGTATGATAAAACATATTGTTGTTTAAGCCCTGTTTAAACACGGTTTGTTTAAACAAGCACGGCCAATGCTCAAACATGTTTGAACATGTTCTGGAAGCAGCTGTCTTTTAAATATGGTTAAACTATTTCGAACATTTGGCTTAAGATATTTTACCGTTGGGGCGCCACTTGTTGAATGTTGCTTCCATGTTCAAACTCTTAGAACTCGTTCTAATACGCCTCTATATTGGTCCCGGGGGAGGAACTGGAACTTCCCATTCAACAAGTGGGCTGCTTCACTGGTGACGCCAAGTCTTTGTTGACCAAAGCAGGGGAGGACTACACAGAACTCTGCCGGCAAGACTCTGGCACCTTAGCGCACCCGCTGCACCTGCCATGTGCAGTCGGTCTGACATTTGAACATTTCCTGTCGTTGAGCCAGACACTCAGCACCGGATGTCAAGCGGCTTCGCCTAGCCGTATAGGCCCTTTCCAAGAGCAACCGGTGCTGAAATTGGGAAGCTTGCGCAGCTGAATGCCCCAGCGTCATGGCGCCTGCAACGCAGGTGATTGCATGCGGCGTTGCTGCAAAGCAAGATCACCCGCATACCGGGGTTATATATGGGTCATATAGGGTTATAATTATATAGGGGTCATATAGGGATGAAAAAGGGATAATGGAGAAGAAAAGGGAAACAACTGTAGCATATTAGGTTTAGGGTTTGGGGTTTAGGGCATCCGAAGGATCTGATGAGCCGGTTTAGCAAGTACGAACTACTATCAATTCCTCAGCTGGCGAGGACCTCTCTTCAAGCACGCGCGTTCCTATGGGGTTACTGGGCCCTCCTCTAGGTTTCTCAGGCCCCTACAGTACCCTGATCCCTAACAAGAAGTTCAGGTGTTCGTCCTTTGGGATTTGACAAGCCCTGCGTATACGCGGTTTAGGAGTTTAGGGTTTAGGGGATCAAAGACCAAGAACCTTGAAAAAGTGCAATTCAAGCCGACCCTAGACTCTAGACCCTGAGGTCTAAGCCCTAAATCCTAATCCATGCGTAAATCCTAAACCCAACTCTTATGCCCTATGAGTCCTCACCCCTACCCCGGAACCTATAGCCTAAACCCAGTCCCCAAACCCTAAACCCCAAACCCCTAAACAAAACCCCTAAACCTTCAACCCTAAACCCCAAACCCCCAGTCCCCAAAGCCTAAAGGTTGTGTCGTTCACTGCTGCAGTGACTGCGTGCGGAGACTCCTCGGCATGGCGTCATGCTGCCGGCCGGGAGCCTCAGCCGGATGGAGGGTTTAGGATCTAGGGTT
>CAJNIZ010021635.1:69985-85094 GCA_905231905.1 Symbiodinium pilosum
CCAAAGCATGTAGAATAATGGCCTTTTGAGCTCCATGTGGTGGTTTTGGGCCATTCTTTTACCTACTTTAGATTAGGTTAGACCTGAAGCCTGAACGAGGAAGCCTAAAGGCTGAACACTTTTGTCTTAGGTCGTCATTGTTTGGTGACACGTCAGGAAGGCAGCCCTGTAGAAGTCCGCACATCGACCCCCGTACCACCCCCCAACCCACATAGTGCCCAAAAAGGATGGTCGTGGTGTAATCTTCGAGCCTGAACTATATAAATCACACAAGAAACTTGCCACATAGCAGCCAGATGTCGCCCGAACGCCAAAATAATGGGTTTTAGATTGGAGGTTGGAAGTAAAAGGACAACAGCATGTCCAAAACATGACAGGACAATTACCCAAACCCACAAATGGCAAACACCTGACAAATAACCGTCAGAATCAATGATTCTTAATTGGGTTCCGAGCTTTCCAGGCCTAAGTTCCCTACAAGCTCGGCGTTCAGGGTTTATGTGGTTCCATGTTCCAACAGAAGTGGCAATTGTGTCTTATCCGTCCTCAATTGGCAACCCCTCCCATTTCATCTCAATAGAAGTCCCCTAACCTCCACACCCTAAGCCCTTGGACCTCAACTCATAACAGTGATTACATAAGCTCCATTTAGTTCCCAACCTGTCCTAAGGGTCCCTTTAAACCTAAACTTAAACCTAAACCCTAGGCCCTAAACCCTACACTAGGGGATCTAGTGTTCAGATCCTTTCGGGTTATGATTACGGATTCCCTACGAGAATGGGTTTTCAAGGAAACATTATTTATATGGAAAAATATGATTATTTTGATTTCAGGAAATTGCAATTTATGATTTTATTATGATTTCTAGGAACTCCAAAATTTCGTAACCCTCCGAGACCTACACTCTTCCCAGGCCCCTCGCAAAATCATTAAAAAATCATATTTTTTCATAAAAAATAAGTTTTTCATAAAAAAAATCATAATACATTCATAATTTTTTCATAAACACAATGTGTTTCTAGATTTTTCGGAATTTTAGAGGTTCCGGGTGTGCCCTCCCCGAGACCGACACCCAGGCACTTCCCAAAATCATTAAAAATCATAATTTTTTCATAAAAAATCATAAATTTCTCATAAAAGAATCATAAAATATTCACAAATTTTTCACAAAACACAATGTGTTTTAAGATTTTTCGGAATTTTAAAGGTTCCGGGGGTGCCCTCCCCGAGACCCACCCCCAGGACCCTCCAAAAATCATTCAAAAATCACAAATTTTTCATAACAACCATGATTTTTTCATAAATAATCATAAAATAATCATAATTTTGTTCATAAAACACAAGGTTTTTTTTAACGATTTTTTCAGAATTTCAACGGTTTTGGGTGCCCCTTCCCAGAGAGCCCCCAAAGACCCACGCCATCCCCCAAAATCATAAACAAATCATAAAATACTCGTAAAACAGGAAAACCCGAAATTATAAAATAATCATAAAACATTCATAAAAATAATGTTTGGGACCTCACATCTCCGTAATAGAATCCGTAATCATAACTTTCGGGGGTCTGAGTGACCCATGAAAGTAGGAGTGGGTGTACGGACTCTAAACTGGAGACACCCCGTTTTGTTACGCCAAGTTTGGCCAGCACGGCCTGTAAACTGGAGACACCCCATTTTGTTACGCCAAGTTGGGCCTGTACGGCCTGTAAACTGGAAACACCCCATTTTGTTACGCCAAGTTTGGCCTGTACGGCCTGTAAACTGGAGACACCCCATTTTGTTACGCCAAGTTTGGCCTGTACGGCCTGTAAACTGGAGACACCCCATTTTGTTACGCCACGTTTGGCCTGTACGGACTCTAAACTGGAGACACCCCGTTTTGTTACGCCAAGTTTGGCCTGTACGGACTCTAAACTGGAGACACCCCATTTTGTTGCGCCAAGTTTGGCCTCGATTTTTGGGTAACAAATGAAATGGACCTTGCCCACGAAAATTATGACCTTGCCCAGGAAAATTCTGACATTGCCCTTGAAAATTGTGACTATATAAGGTAAGAGAGGTTCAGGGCTAGGGGCAAGGGGTTGAGGATGTTAGGGCTTTTGGGCTTCAGGGTCAGGAGCATTAAGGTTCTGCGTTCTCAGGATTCTGGACTCATGCACTCCTAAACCGCCCCCCCAGCCCTGCACCCTAAACCCTAAACTCTAAACTCTACGAGCCCTTAACCCTACATCCAGAGCACTTTATACTTTAGTTCCTGCACCAGGTGTTGACCTCCGCGCAGCTGCGCCAGGTGCGCCGCGCTTTGCGCACGTGTTGGATTTACGTCATTTGTTGCGGAGGCTGCCGTTTTGAGTGTGGAGGGCCAGGAATTGCAGACCTTGAGCCTGAAGGCTCTTCCGGTTGAGCGGGCGTCCATTTCCTCTATCGTGGCTGCCGTGCATGCCAGGATGCCTTTTCGGCTGTTTCCGACAGAGCCTTCACCGCACAGTGCGCAGTTCCGGTGGTGCTCGGGGCTTCTTGGTGCCCTTGGCATGCGCGAGGATTGCAAGTGCCCGATTTGACTCCGTACAAGGACTGCGAGGGCTGGGAATTTGGCCGTTGATTCGTGCAGCCAATCATGCAGGAGGAGCTGAGAATCATCTTCCGCGATCTGGCGCTCCAAGACTGCCGTCGAGAGGGCCCAAATCCCAACCAACAGTTCGGACAAGTCTTCGGATGTCGAGCTTTGCGGCGCAAGGGTTGACACTTTCAGGGTTTGGGGTCCGGGGGTTTAGGGTGTAGGCGTTATTGGCCTTGTGTCTTAGATTTGCGGCTGTGGATTCTAGGGGGACTATACCCCAAGAATACAAATTTAATAAGCTATCAATCTCCTTCAGCTTCCTTACACTTTGGATCCTAAGCTGGTACTTGACATGTTCGCTTTAGTTCGAGCAGCCCCCAAACCTCTTGAAGGCTCAGACCGTAATGTAGACTTGTCAATCATAAATAACCGTCTCGCCCCCTCACAGCCTATTTCATGATCGCAGTACGTTAAATATGATCCAAAACCCTGGTTTGCTGAAGAAGTAGGCCCCTACATTGCAATCCTTATTATATACACATTCAAATCATCCGTTTCTCGTACATTTGATGCTTCATAGTTCTAGTACTATGTAGGCATAAACAAAAAATGGGTGTTATGGCCAATATTAATATATATATATATACACACATGTAGCTATTGCCCTAAACCCGAAACCTAAACCCAAACATCCCAAAACATTCCCGTAGTGGTGCCGTTGCTTGGAAGGGTTTAGGGCTTAGGGTTCAGGGGGTTTGTTTTGGAGGTTCCGATAGGGTCTTGGGGGTTTGGGGCTTAGTCTTTAGGAGTTAGGGTTTAGGATTTTGGGGCCTGGGGCTTACCCCTAAACCCTAAAGCCCTAAGGATCTAGTATTTCGGGTTTTAGCCTGGTTGAGAGTCTGGGTTCAAGGTCTCAAGGTTTCCTGTAGACCCCATGCCCGAAACTCCAGCCTCCCTAAATCCTAGCCCTGACGCCTTTAGGGTGTAGGGCTTTAAGGTTTTGCAAGGTTTAGGATTTAGGGGGACACTCCATTCCCAGGCCATCCACCCTAAACCCTAAACACCCTAAACCCTAAACCCCCCAAACACCCTAAACCTTAAACCCCCTAAACACCCTAAACCTTAAACCTCCTAAACACCCTAAACCCTAAACCCCCTAAACACCCTAAAGCCTAAACACCCGAAACCCCCTAAACACCCGACATTTTCAGAAGCCCATGGTCCCAAATTCCATTTTCTCAGGCATCCATGTCGGCTCTGACCGAAGGGGCCAGCACGTCTACCCAGCAAGGAGGGTGGCTGCCCCTTGTCCCGTCAAAACAGGTTAAGGTTTAGGGTTTAGGGAATCTACATGAACTATATTCTAAACTCCTTAAAGCGGGGGATTATATAGGGGAGTAGTATAGGGGTTATATAAAGGGGATACTAGGAGTTTAGACTATAGCTCACATGGATAGGAAGAAACAGAGGACTATGCCCGAAGGATCCATGTAGCTATATAGTATATACCCGGGCCCTAAAGTAGTTGCATGGGAGTTCCTTTGGGCTTTAAGTATAATATACGCTACATACGTATATTCATATATACATACCTGGACCGTTTGGGATAGTGGTGCTGTATAGGGATTCTATCGCAGACAAGCTTTGAGGCTCTGCGTTTCGAGCCAGGTGTGGGGCCATATAGATTTTTGCTGGAAGGACTGACCAGCCCTAGTCCCCAAATAAAATAGGCATCAAGAAACTGGGGAACGTGGACCCCAAAGGTATGTTGGCTTCGGGTTTTTGGCCTTGACTTTACCTACTCTCGGGGTCCTGGGAGGGGTCTAGGTAGTAACACCGCTTGCCATTTTTTGGTCCTTCGGGGTCTTGCTAAACATGTGTGCGCCTTCAGGAGCTTTGTGGCCTCATCTATGGGTTCTGGAAGAAGCGTGGATTTTTAGCCAAATCCTCAACCCTGGGTTCATGGGCAGCTTGCTATTTAAAGTTGAGGTTGAGGCTCTTGGTTGAGTGTAGGCTGATGAACCCTGAACACCAACTTGCGCCTTTGAATCCGATATGTTCCTTACCTAGGCAGCTTCCCTTCAATCCTAAAAACCCCACACCGTAGATCCTAGACCCCATTTCCTAAACCCCAAACCCTACCAGTACTCCTTGTGTGCACTCCGCCATCTGAAGTGTATCTCAGGCCCCTTCAGTAGATAAAACAATGGCCCAAAACCAAAACCCATAGAACAGGAGTTAGGGTTTATAGTCCCCCTTAAGTAGATAGAATATGGGTATATGGGGATCTTATTATAATATACCCAAAGCCCTATTCTATCTACCTAAGGGGGACTATAGGGTTTTTCTACATACGCTTCGACGCTTGGATTCAGGTAGGTTATACACAACCGGAAATGGCCGGGTCTCGAAACGCACACATGCATATGTGTACATACATCTATACAGACAGCTATTATTGTGTGATTTGTTTATTTGTTGCATGTGTCTATACGAAGACGCAGATTTGTGTGTGTGTGTATACATATATATATATGCAAGAATACGTAAGCATGTACATGTCTCAACCCTCCTTGCTTAGAATGCTAAACCCTTAACAACCCTAAACCCTAAACCTTAAAACCCTGAACCCTAAACCCATAAGGTTGGGGTTCATCCTCCAAAGCCCTCAGCCCTAAACCCTGGAGGATCTTGGTACCAAGACCCTAAACCCTGATCAACCCCTAACAACCTTAAACCCTCAACCCCAAACCCTCAACCCTGGTACCAAGGCGTGCTTTAGAGATCCAGGGGGCCATGCTTCTGGTGCGCCTTCGGCCGGGCCTTGGCAGCTTCAACTCGGCGCTGCTTGGCGTTTAAGGTTCAAGTTTAGGATTTTAGGGTTTAGGGCTTAGGGTTTAGGGCTTAGGGTTTAGGGTTTATAGGGCTTAGGCTTTAGGGTTTAGAGTTGTACGTTTAGGGTTTAAAGTTTAAAGCCTAGAGTTTAAACCCTCCTCAAAGGCGCCTTCGGGGTTATTGGGTTTGCAAAAAGTTCAGGGATTCAGGGTTTAGGGTGTAGGTTATTTATCAGGTTGGTACTTACATTGTAAAGCCCCAACTACTGTTATATGGGCAGTATTTGAGCCTTACAGTGCAGAACCTACGGTAACTGGCTACATTGAAGTGTTCCTGGTAAGCAGCATGCCCCCCAAGCCCTTTACCCACCCTGAACGATAATAGGTCTTAGGGTTTTAGGGTTTAGGGTTTAGACCCAGCCTAACAACTTCTGACAACCGGGTTGTTGTAGAAATTATAGACCCTCCACCTACCCTCAGGGGCATAAGTACCCTACTATGAGGGCCCCTTTAACCCTGAACGAGGGTACTAGGAGGATCTCGGCATACCTGACCCGAAGATCGACCCAATATAGATTGGCAATGACAATGCTCAAAAAAGGATTTCAACACCATTCAGAGCTAGCAAGAGGGTTTGGGTAACCGCAACCACCATATGGAACCCATCAGGATAATCTTACCATAGCAGCGCCCATAAGTTGTTCAATGGTATTTTTCCATTAATAGAGGGACCCCTGTATGGACCCCCAAATACTATAATCCTTCTTGGGGGCTCCCCCAAACTGGCACCCCAACTTTCGGAAACCCCCCAGATCCGCTTATCAACGCGGTTTAGGCTTTACCTGAACCCCAAAAGTATGTAAAATAATCGCCCTACACTTCTAAATATAGCCCAAAAGGCCATTATCCTACATACTTTGGGGGTCCAGGTAGGGTTGAGGGTTTAGGGATGCGAGGCTTCGCGCCTGCCAGCGCGACAGCGCCTGGCATGGTGGTGTTGCTGCGCATCTCGGTGGAGCTGGAATCCTTGAAGACGTTCAATAGGTAATAGGGTTATATTGGGCTTATATTAGGGTTATATTAGGGTTATCTTGGGGTTATATTGGGGTGATATTAGTTCCTTAAGGGTCCAAGGACCCAAATAGAAAGGTTGTAGGGCCAAAATACTATAGCATTAATGGTATTTGGGCCCCCAAACCATATTATTTGGGTCCTTGGACCCTTAGGGTTTTTTCCTTGGGTAAACGGGGCTCGACTGGGACTTATAGAATGAGTAGGTATCATCAAATTGAATAGGTTCATATAGGGCCAGGATCTCAATGGACCCTAAACCCTAAACCTTGGGTCACCTGCCTATAGAAGCGCGGATGGTAAGTCACTGGTAGGTTCCACCCAGTCCCAAACTAACATGGGCCTTGCATGGCCTTAAGCCCTAAACCCTCAACCTCTTAAAAGCGCAGAAGTCCTTCCAGGGACCCTGTTGGGCTTGCATGTTAGATGAGGGTGAGTACGCGCTAAGCTCTAAACACAAGGATTTTCATGGGTTTCCCTACGACCCCCTCCCTCTACTACCCCCTAGGTTCCCCTCTTAATGCAGGTCATCCAGGAGAATTAGCTATGTAAGGTGAATTAAGGGTGGACCCAGGGCGGGCCGTATAGGGTGGATAGCAGAGCAACCCCTGAGCTCTGTGCCCCTACCTGGAACCTCCAAGGTAGCTTTTTTTTGTTTATAACCGTTTCTTAGTCAGACAGGTTTATGGTGTAGAGCCCAGGGTGTTTATTGTAGCCTCTTAGTCAGATTCCTTTCAAGGAAAGTTGTTCTAAGGGGGAACTGCCCAAGGTATGTTGCTTGTTTTACCGTGTTTTCCGGTTTGGTTTCTTAGGCGGGCTCAAGAAGCCCGTCCATTTACAGGAGCTTCACATCAGCTATAGTCTAAACTAGTTTGGGGGGTGGATATGGCTTTGGGTTATGTAGCACAGGTTTGGGGTACAGTATATACCTGTGTAATCGGAATAGGCTCGGGCTAGGGCTTTGGAGAACCTTCTTGACATGTATCATAATGAGTTGTTACTCAACTCTTTCTACCCTGAACACTGAACCCTAAACCGCGTCAGACCCTCCACCTAGGTCTCAAAGGTCTTGCAGAGCTTTTAGAAAAACTTAAAGCCTCAAAGACTTGTGGGCCCTAAGCGTCCAAGTACATCAATTTCCTACATTTCCTCAATACCTATATTGCAATTGCAATGCCCACTGGTACTTGGAACTTGAGGGGGAGACATGGTACAACAGAGGATACGTTTGGTGGAGTTTTTAGGTTTAATGAGAGTGCCCCTCCAACAAAGCGTCGTGCTTGGTCCACACTTGGAAACATTACGGACTCCGATCTGTAGTGTGCATTTGTGCTCCATGGGTCTGTGCCAAAGAAGGTCTAGTCTCGTATACTTCCCCTACGGGTCCAAGTATTCAGTAATCATATACTTACCCCAAACCTGTACTATAATTACTATTACCAAGCCCTAAGTACCCAAATATTGGGTACATGGACCCTAAACCCTACTCCCTAAAACCCATATACCCCTATACACCCCTATATATCCCCATTAAAGGGGGCCCAATTTTTGGGTACATGGACCCTTAGGGTAACTCCATCTGTAGAAGGTGCGCCCTGACCAATGATCCGTCCCATCTTAAAGTCTGCACTGAGATGAGTAGTATTTTATTTGGGATACTATGGTACCCAATATAGAGTAAGATTGCATCCTCCTTTGGGGGTATAGCATTTTATATAAGGAATATCATCTCACTAGGTTCAACCACCAAAAAAACGCTACTCAGATGTGGTTCCTGTCTGTGAGCCCCCGTGTGAAGTCTTCCCCTAGTTTGGGAACCCTAAGGGTCCATGTACCCAATATTTGGGTACTTAGGGCTTTGGTAATAGTAATTATAGTGTAGGTTTGGGGTAAGTATATGATTATTGAATACTTGAACCCTTAGGGTTAGTGTCTATGATGAACGATTTACAAATCGCTGCTCATGTTTTGCTAAGCCACATACAACGAAGCCAAATCATATCTAAATAACCCCTATAAGAGTAGTTTCCATTTCAGTTTTCATTATCCCAATATAACCTCTATAGCTACTTAGGTCCCAAGGTATACGGCACCTACCATCATGCATGACTTCTTGGAGCCCTATGATGTAAATCTTATCACAGGCTTTCTCAGATGGGGCGCTTTCGCATCTCCCCAGACGAGGCAGGGTGAGTCGGCCTGCTAGCATGTCAAAGGGACAATGAAGGTTCTTTTGAGTAGTGTTTTATTTGGGGATACTATGGTACCCAATATAGAGTAAGACTATATCCTCCCTTTGGGGTATAGTATCTTATATAAGAAAAAAAATCTTAGCCGGTTCAACCACCAAAAAGACGCTACTCTTTGGAGCATGTTGCTATGACTGGATGTCTGGTAGCAGTGTCCGCTATTTAGAAATTAGGTACCCTTAAAACAGGGGCTAGGGCATAAGGGTCTAGGTCGTGTATTTCTCACACTTCAGGTCGCTTATGGTCACTTATTAAGTTTCAAGGGAAGACCTACACCCTAAAACCTAACCATAAACTCTTAACCCATAAGCCAGAACCCTAAACCCTAAACCCTAAACAAGAACTTTCAACCCTAAACCGTGTCAAGGAAATACCCATTATCCCAGGACAATCTCCGAGGATAAGGACCAGCAAACGGGGCATAATGCTTTGAGAAGTTCTCAGATGGGATGGCAAGGTTTCAGGCCGTTTAGGGTTTAGGGTTTAGTGTTTAGGGTTGAGTGATTTGGAGATTAGGGTCGAGGCCTGACGTTCAAGAACCCTAAGCCCTGGTTGTTGTTAAGTTACCATGATATAAGTATCTCGTAAATACTAGGGTTTTTTCTTTTTGAGTAACTTCGTTTAAGGTTCTTAATAGCAACCCAATAAACGTTGATTGCCTGGTGGAGAGGATGGGCAGCCGGTGCTCGTCGGACCATCCTTTCCACATGATAAGACCTGTAATCCTAAACCCTCTCATCGCCTAGAGCAGCATGTTTGAGCAGATCAGCCAGATCAATCTGCTGCATGACAGACTTCTTGCTGTGCCCATGATTCTAGACACGTTGATTCCATCACAATTCAATTATAGCTGGTTTGTAGCCCAGGTATGACTGGTTTAATGATTACCCGGAGCCTCCAAGTATTGTCCATCTTCTGCGCTTCTCAGGTTCCCCCTTCATTCGGGTTCCCTTGGAACAGTTAGTTTTAAACCCTCTGAGGGGCACCGTGTAGCAGGTTTTGCAGGGAAGCCGATGAACGAGTCCACGTAACCAACATTTGGGCTGCAGGCAAACGATTCACGTGGCATTTGTGGCCTCATTCTTTGGGTACCGTTAGCCCAAAACCCTATATGGCCCTATAACCCCCTTTTACACGAACAGTTGGGCGTTTCGGGCCCAAAACAGCCCAAAGCCTGCATCATTTGGGAACCTCGACCCTCCTATACTTTTATGCCCAAAGTGTGGCATGTGCATCGCAAGAGCTGCCTGACATAAGATGTTCACGCTTCCTTCCGGAGAGTATTATGGCTTAGGAGTTCAGGGTTTAGGGTTCGGGAAAACGGTGCCAAAGATCAGCGATGGCCTTTTTTGCAATTGCAAATCACGAAATTCATCCTGTAATTGAACCACTTGGCCTTTCAGATCTTACTTGAGATTCACAGGAGCAACTGTAAACGCACAGCCTGTTGTCCACCTACAGCACTTCAGCCTAAACCCTAATTCCGATGCCATAAATCCTAGGCCCAAAGGCCTCCTTCACCCTCAGCCCTACTTGATTGTAGGATCATAGGACGTAGTAACCACTTGTAACTCAGAGATCCCTTTCCTTGTCGTCCTCCTGATTGGCCTTATATGCTAGAAGTCAGACCGTTCTATATTTATAGTTATAATTATGTACCAAATCCAATGAATCTCCAGAATCTCATTCTTTTCCAACCCTAAACCCTAAACCCTAATTCGGTTCTTCACTTTCGCGCCTTCAACTCGCCCATTGAACCGCACAGGTGGGATGCGCAGCGGTGCTTCGTGGGTGCCAGCAGGAACAAGCCTACGCACCCCTACGCAGGCAGCAGTGGGGGTGGACCCTTAGGGCTCAGAGGTTTAGGGTTTAGGGGTCGAGGAGGTTGCCTAAGCCCTAAACCCTAGAGTTTGGGCTTGAAGGATTGAGTCGCTGGGGTAGACATGGTTCTGTTTAAGTATGTGTTACCCTAAACTAGGCAAAGTAATTCTATTACCCAAAAGGCGTAAATACAGCCCACAAGGCCATTGTGCTACACACTTCGGTTGCCCACCTAAACCCTAAACCCTAAACCCTAAACCCTAAACCCTAGGTCTTCTCTGGAGTTTGGGGGCATTCCGGGCTTCAGGAATCTAATCGTTGTATTCCTGTTTAGGGTTTAGGGTTTAGGGTGCAAAGCGAGACCCCAAAACTCTTGAACTCCTGAACTCATAAATCTAATGGTGCTAAAGGTGGAGTATGGAAGGGAATATAGGTGCAGCGGAGGATGAAAAAGTGACTATCCCATGGATCCACTCTCCCACTCCTCCTTTAGTACTAATACCTTCAGGGTCCAGGGCCTTATATATCTAAAAAACCGTTCAGGTCATAGTATTTGGGACCTAAGACCCCATTAGTTGGGGTATTTGTACCCTCAGGGGTAAAAAAAGTAAATGGCGGTAAAGCGGATTAATTCCTTCGTCTTCAACGTAGTTATTTGTAATAGTGAGTATTTTCCGGAAGTCTAGGTGCACAGCAGTAGGAAGGTGGCCGTCTCTCCCAGCAGCAGACGGCACATAAGAACCATTGTAGGAACGAAGGTGCATAGTAACTGGCTGTTTTGTTTTCAGGAAGCTTCACTAGTAACATTTCTCATAGTGACATTGCAAATTAGCCTTGATGGTGATGTTGGTGTTCCTAGACTCAAAGCCTGAGATTAAAACCACCCAAAACTCCAGACCTCAATCCCCCCCAACTGCAGACCCTGAGCCCCAAAAACTCTGTTCCCAAACTCTCCCCAAATTCTAAGGCCTAATAAACCCCGAACCCCACATTCCCGACTTCTGGGCTCTGTTGCATAGTCTTTTTAGGGGGGCATCGTTTCACCTACGTTTGAGGTCCATGTAGTGGCAACGATCAAACATCCTGTACAGAATGCCCAACACGGCCTTGTTTCGGGGGAGTGGCGTAAGCAGAAGTGGTATTCAAACGCCATAGACAAACTAGACAGCCTTTGCGCCCTCAGTGCACTTCCATAGCTTCCGGCTCTTGCTTCAGTGTCCTTATACGAGCTATACTCTAAACTTCTTGAATAGTAGAGGGGTTATTTCGAGGGATACCAGGAGTTTACGTAGACTATAGCTCATGTGGTTTGCATCACCTGTGCGTGTGCAGAGTTGAGAGGTTCCCACAGCAGAGGTTCCAGCCTAATTGTTGCAAAGGTTGTCGCGTGACTTTAGTGGAGGGTTCTCGTTTTTACATAGCAATTCGCTTGTTGGGCGGGCCTGTATGGAGAGATGAGCAGTATCGCGGAAAGCGCCAGATGGTCGTGAAGGTTTCCGTGGAATCCTCAATGCCTAATTACATCCCCAACCCCTCAGACTTGATCCCCGTAAAACCTGACCCCATAGTCACTAAAGTTTACTTACACTAAAACCCTCAACCCTGAAACCCTAAACTCACTAAACTCTAAAACCTCAAGCCCTAGACCCTCAATTTAACCTTGAAGTCTACACTCTCGCAGCCTTCATCTGAAAGCCATAAACACTAAGCCCAGTAAAACTACTTCCGTGAAGGGTGGTAAGGGGGGTGTAGTAACGTATAGTGTCCCAAAACAACCCAACTAATAGCTTGTGAGCTTGTAATCTATCCATTGACCCTGTGACATCTTACAGCGGGGCTCCTAGATTTCTGAACCCTGACCGTCCTGAATCTCGGAGGCTACTGGATGACATCTCGTGCGGTCTGCTGGAGGAAGCGGGTCGAAAATCTGCGGTTGTTGCCAAGGGTCCAATTATCCAAATACTAGAGGGAACCCTAAGTCCTAAACCTCCCAAACCCTAAACCCAAAACTCTAAATCCTACACCCTAGATCTTAAACCCTAAATCTGTATCACAAGGCATTCAGATGTTTATCACCTGGAGCCCATGATCTGGATACATACTTGGACCCTTTCCGGCTTCACCAGGGAGGGAGGGCAGCCGTGCAAGCAGCATGCATTGGGTACTGCCCCCGTGCATTAACAGTTGGACAAGCTTAATAATAATAGAACCCTACATAGCTTAGGTGGACCCTCCACCCTGTACTGGTGACTACAAGGGATGATAGTGGGTAAATGAGTGCCCTCTTATATTCTCATTACACCCCTATTACGGGGGGAGTTTTCCAAATACATAGCCTTTCATATGACCCCTACTATAGATTGTGTATTGGGGGGGGAGCACGACTGAAAGCATGCTGATGTCTTTTGAATTGAAGTTAGCAGAGGCAACCGGGTGCGCTTTAGTTCTTTCCTCCCAAATCCTTATGCAGATCACGCAGAACAATAAGCAATAAACCCTAGCCCTAAGCCCTTAGCCCTAAATCCCAAACCCTAAATCCTTAGGCCCCTAAGCACTTACATCAAGGATCCCCCATCGATTCATCCCCAAAAACCCTACGCTCAGTTTTGCGGAAGTAAGAAACTGTAAAACTGGCCGTTGGTTAGCTAGGAAAGAAGGAATGGAGCCTTATAGTAGTCCCTGTAGAACCCATCATCGCAGTTTTTATTTTCGTTTCCATTCCTTACTTCCCACCCTAAACCCTAAGCCCTAAATGGCCCGGAGCCCTAAACCTTAAATAGCCTTAAACCCTAAACCCTATATAGTAGGTTTCTGTTTTTCTGTTCCATTCCTTCATTCCCAGCTAACCCAAAGTCCGGGGGTTTAGGGGTTCAGGGTTTAGGGTTTAAGAGCTAGGGGGTTAGGGGGTTAATTTGTTTAGGGGTTTTAGGGGTGTAGGATTGAGGGTTCAGAGTGCAATGCGTAGAAGGTGTGCAGAATAGAACGCAAAGATTTTTTCTCCGATAAGGTACCCCTGCTTTCGGGAAACTCCCATGTCCTAAACAATCAGCATTCTGCTGGTCAGGCGGATATAAAGGGGACCCTTTGCTTGGACGTCTTTATGTTGTTATGCCGCTATTTGGTTGACACGGGGCTTGCCCTAAGCCACCGTTCCTCAAAAGGGTAAAACATTTAATTAGGGATCTTTATTGCAATAGGAACCCCAATACAAGGACCTGTACTGGACTACACCAATCCCGGTATGAGGCATCTGAAAACTATCCTTCACGGGTTTCATCAGCACCCGACACGCAGGCATGGTTCGCAAGCTGTGAAGGCAAATCAGGTTTGGATTTAGGCCTGCATCCTGGGTAATTCCCTGTAGCAGCCCAAATATATTCACGGACTAGATACAGTTTGTGGAGTAAACCAGACCTGCATGCTCCTTCTTCACCTCGTTTGGAGTAGCTGTTCACGGAGGAAATTCTGCACCATCTTATGCGCTCCAAACCCTGGGAAGTACAGTACAGTAGTATACAAATGTTGGATGCCCTAAACCCTAAGCCCTGAACCCTGAACCGCATTAGTATACAATTCTTTGGGTGGTGCAGGGGTTCCTCTATAAACAGTATGACTTCCCAAGCCCAGTTGAGTATGGAAAGTTGCCCAAGATGAGGGGTAATTTTCTGTGGTACCTAAGATGAGGGTTTGAGGATATGGCGGTCTATAAAGGAGTCTGGGTATCTGTGGACACTACCATTTGGTGCAAGGTAATGTAATGCAGTGTAATTAAGCGCAATGTAATGTAATTTAATGTATACGCAGAAAGCATGTTTCAGCGTGACCTAACACCCATTGCATACATGCTGCAGAGTGTCTCGCACATGCAAGTCCCCCGAAAACTGGAGGATCCAGCACTCGTCTGTTTTGCATGAGGCTGAGGGATGCAATTCGCTAGGTGATGTAAACCTTCAACATATACCAGGGGATCCGGTCGAATTGCCCTCCAGCTCAATGTGTTCCTGCAGCTTAAGCCCACAATAATCCCTATATAACATATATGCCCTTCAAATGGTACCTATATTCACGCCCCCACTGCCCCTTAAGCACCAGTCGGTTTAGATTGCATTTTGCACGGCCTCTTCAGCCAATGCACGTTCCGAACATGTTAGTAGGAGCTGCAGCATAAAATGCATTCGACCCTGAGAAGACAAGGACCTGAAAGAGGGGTCTAGGGAGTTAAAGGTTTAGGGTTGAGCGTTAAGGGGGGAACCCAAAGACACCTACATGACCTCAAAGTGAGGAACCACAAAGACCCGAAACTTGAACCCTAGCCTTTTTGGCTCGTTCTGGGGGGGCTTTGGGCCATGACTTAACTTAGTTTGAGGTCTACCTGATAACCCCTATATAACCCCAATACTCCCTATAATCCCTATAATCTCTATAATCCCTAGAACCCCTATAGAGAAACCCTAACCCAAACTTCGACCTTCCCTGGCACGCTGGTAGAAATTGCAAAAATGTCAGCCGGTTCGTAGAAAATGTGAACAACACAAGCTAAACACATGTCCAGGGTACATCTAAACCCTAAACCCT
>CAJNIZ010021646.1:0-28567 GCA_905231905.1 Symbiodinium pilosum
ATATAGGGGTTGTATAGGGTTATATTGGGGTTATATTGGGATAATGGACAAGAAAATGGAAACTACTATATTGGGGTATATATTGGGGTTATATAGGGGTTATATTGGGATACTGGATAAGAAAATGGAAGCTACTATAGTATGTTGGGGTAATATTGGGATAATGGAAAATAAATGGGAACTACTCTAAAGGATTCTTGCGCTAAGGATGAAACTACCACATATCTTACGGGGGGGTGCTTCGCTATGGGGGTCTCCGTTGTGTAGCTCAAGTAAACTTACATGATCCTTACTACGAGAAGCCCCAAGAGTGGATCCCTAACTAGACACTCGCGAAGTAGTACCAACTTGCTGTTCCAGCGTCAATTCATGCAAAGTGGAATTCATTGAGCTACTGTCTAAACTCCTAGTATCCCCCTAATAACCCCTATAGTAGTCCCCTATATAATCCCCTATATATTCCCCCTTTAAGGAGTTTTGACTATAACCCCAATATATACCCCAATATAGTAGTTTCCATTTTCTTTTCCATTATCCCAATATAAACCCCTATATGGAATTCATTGTGTTCAAGCAACATCGCGCCTGGGAGCTACCGCAGCAAGCGGAAGCGAAAGCTATTCAGCCAGCCCACGGAAGCACGAGCATCCAGTGCGGAGTGTCAACTACCACGCTCTCTCACCATAGCAGCTTCCATTTTCTTTTCCACTTTCCCAACAAGAACCCTATATATACCCTATAATCCCTACAGTATCCCAATGGTGAACATCTACCCGAGCCTTCTAGCAGGCTTGGCGTCATGCAAGTGTGCGGCCAGAAGCTTCCAATGCACGCAAGCCTTTCCTGGTCGCGATGAGCTGGCCAGGGTTCGCTTCCCTGTGCTGAATTCTGCGATACTGGCTTTGGCACCACAGCAGGATCCAGCACCGTCTACAGGCATGGCTTGCAAGTCGGCCCGTGGCACCAGCGGCGCCAGGCCTAGAATGGATTTTCGACAGTGGACAACAAGCCTGCAAGCAGTTCGAATTTGAAGAGGCACACTGCATACGTTACATGCGGCATTACCACTTGTGCTTGCAAGCTCGCTGTGATGGATAGCAGACGCTCATGAGAACTTGCTTGGAAAGAAGTTGTGTAGTGGGTGGACCCGCCGTACGCATCAGTGTGGTGAATATAGGATTCACTCGTCCACCCCGTCGATCCTGATCAGAAGTTCTCACAAGGCATCTGAGCGCAGAGTATTGTACAGCAAAACCAGCAGAAACAATGCCAAGCGGAGACAGGTAATTGAAGTAGCACAGCTCGATGGCCAACATGCTCTCCTGTCATTACTTTCATCCATGTCTGTCGGCCGTATCTCCCACAACTAGCACGACACTGGTGGAAGGCAGCCAACTTTCATGGCCACCGTGTGAAACCGTCTGTCCACAAGACAGGGGCGTCATCCAGATGCATCTCCAGTGCAACTCCTACAGAACCCCTAAATCCCAGTCTTTCCCACTCAGGCCATGCACATCCCCCACCTGACTGCGACATGTTTCTACACTAACTCCGCGAAATTTCCCATGCCATGAGTATGTCAACATGTACGCACTCCCCGAAAGATAAAGGCGCAGTGCTTCACTGCTGATGGGCTCTGGCCTCAGCCAACCTGAAGCACAAACATTCCAGCAGACATGGTAATTTCCCAAACTTATGAGTACCTTATCGGGGGTCCCCATAATAAATATCATAATATTGGGGGTCTATAGTGGGGTGCTCCTATTTAGGGAAACTACCACAGAAGCAATTATGGTTTAGGGTTCTGACGGGTTCTGGGCTTAGGGTTTTCGGCTTAGGATGGCCGAGAATATAAGCAATGAGGTTTTTAGGATTAAGAGGGAGTAGAGGGCTGAGAATCAACACAACTGAGCCTCTCTTTGGTTGGGCGAATTTTTGCAAACCCTTGCGTACTCCGTACACAATCCCTATACAATGTACTCCCTTACTCCCTACTCTACACCCTAAACCCTAAACCCTGTATAATCTATTCCCTTACTCTCATTCCCTTCTAAAGCTCCAGGCCCAGATGGTTGGGCCGCGCAAAATTCCAAGACTAACCCATCCCAAAGAGAGCTGAAGAGCCTGAGATAAACTCCTTAAAGGGGGTTACATACGGGATTATATATCCCCCGTTATTTCGGGTTCAGAGTCTACACTCCTTAAAGGGGGTTATATAGGAGAGTATATAGGGGACTACCATAGGGGCTAGTACAGAGGACGCTGGGCGTGTAGACTACGGCTCATCCCTAAACCCTAAACCCTAAACCCTAAACCCTAAACCCTAAACCCTAGTGCAGGAGTCACTTGCATCCTCCATCTTGGGAGCCAGACTGCAGTTCGTACACATACCAGTCCAAGAACCTCAAGAACAACGGTCATGTAATAATAGTAAGAATAGAGTAAAGTAAGAATAGTAGTAATAGTAGTAGTAGTTATGGTAATAGTTGGTTATGGTTTAAGAGTAGGGTTTAGGGTTCCGGAAGGCACACCTCACGGGGGATTTTGGATTCTGCTGCCCTGGTTCGCACCTGCTGCATGCCATCTACAGGATTTGTCCAAAATTATTGGGTTCCCCATGACAAGGACTTTGGGGGTCTATGTTGGGATCCTCATATCTGGGGAAACTACCGTAGTACAGACTCCTGCAAACGCTTTGTCTTTGCCCTACTATGCTTGAGATGAAGATGTCAACATATTAGAACATGACACGACTGCCCGGCCTGATAACACATCTGCCCAAAATAGTAACATTGCATACGAGTCGGATATCTCTTCTTGGACTAGGGAGAGGTGATCAATGTACCTTATAAGGTCTTCTGGCCAAAATATATGCCAAAGAGAAGGGGTCTGCTAAGTTCAGACAAGCGCAATTTCCTTGCGAGCACCCTGCCATTCGGTAGACAAATACACTTATTCCAACTATTAAGCTTAGTACCAATGCGAATGCAATTGATGCTGCAACCACTATTCACGACTAGCACCAACTTTAGCATTTCCACTACTCATACCAGAGGTACTGTTAGGAATACCCTTACCGCTGAACCCTAAGTTCTAAAATCTACTATTGCCATTGTTTGTTGTCATCTGCTGTCTGTCCGAGCACCAGGCTCCTCCCAACTAACCTGCCCAGCGGTTGGATGTCTTCCAAGTAGTTTCAGCTTTGGGTTCTGAAGAATACTGCATGATTGCGGTTGATGTAGGCTCTACTATAGATTATTCCAGTTCATGTAGGGACTGCTGTAGGGGTCCAGCCCCCAATTCCCTACTATGGTTGGTAAGCTTAGGCTGCTGAATTCCGACTCAGTCTGTGCCAGGCTTGGTTCAATATTGATTCACCTCTTTTGGACAAGGCCCACATGCTGTAGTCAGCAGTCCCGCTAAGCCCATACACCTTCAGCCAGTAAAGCCGAAGCCATGGACTTAGAATCTTCAACCTTCAACCCAGAGCTTTCAAGTCATGTAATTACCAAGATCTGGGCCAATGTTTCTGTACACTGCCTTCAATAAAGCCAGGTCTGTCGCAGAATGGGTGCCCTGAACTTTTGAGCATAACAACCTACACCCCCTAAACCCTGAACCCCAATGCGCAAACTCCAAATCCATGTAACCTTGAGATCTACGAACGGAATGCCTTGTCATCTGCGGTTGCATGCAAGCTTCGAAACCTGGCGCGGAAACAACGAGCATAGCAAGCACAGCCTTACCTCCAAAAAAACTCCACGCAAATAAGAAGATTTGCCAACTTACACACGCAGAGTGCCAAGCCTTTTCTCGACAATGTCCGGGGCTCCCCCCTCCTCAACTGGGTTATATGGGGATAATATTGGGATAATGGAAAAGAAAATGGAAACTACTAAGGGTTTTACAGGGGCTACATAGGGATAACGGAAAAGAAAATGGAAACTACAAAATTGTTATACAAGGGTTACATTGGGGTAGAAAGTTAATGGAACCTATTGGACTCAACGACCCACCTCAAGACAGAATCCGCCAGCCACTGCCATCTCAACCGAATTTTAAGCGAAAAAATGCTTATGAAGGCAGAGTTGCTTGCATATTGGGTGGTTCTCAAAATTAGGTTACCAATATTATAGGCATTTAGGGTTTAGGGGTTTAGGGGTTTAGGGTTTAGGGTTTAGGGTTTAGGGTTTAGGGTTACCATATGGGTGGTTCTGAAAAATTATGGTCCCTTTCTGGGTACCCTAAATAGAGGGACTATAGGGACTATATTGGGGTTCTATGGGGATAATGGAAAAACAAATGGAAACTACTAGATTGGGGTTATATATCATACTAGTCCCTTTTTGGATCCCTATTATAATACGGCACCTAATATTTAGGGTACCCAAGAAGGGACCATAATTTTGACAACCACCCACATGTCAAGCCAGAAGCATTGTCTGCAGATCTTGCAGCGCAGAAGTCGAAGTCCTGCTTCGGAACACCGAAGAAATCAGCGATCGCAGATCCTTTCACAATCTTACGGGTTTTAAGTAGGGCATAGGGTAACATTTCTGAGGATTACATAAGGACTACATTCCCCTATTCCCTGCTAACCACCAATAATCAGTCACACACGCAAGGTCTCCGTGAAGCGCAAAATTTTCCAGCGGCTCAACACAAGCACAAGCTGCTTCCAAACTTGCACATGAAGTGCATGGCTGCAGGATCTCACACGAAAAAGCTGCAATCTTCATATGAAACTAGCTGTAGCGCAACTGGGAAGCCCCCAAAAATCCACAAAACTACCCTGAACTCTAAAACCGAAACAAGTGCTGCACGCGAATACTAAACCCAAGGATCCCCTTCTAATCCCTGGCGGCCCAAGCGAATTCTTGGCTTCAAAAATCCCAATGTGGAAGTTTGCCTAAATTGCCATCCCCAAATCGGGGACACATTCCTAGGAGTCATAGTAAAATCAAAGTCGCAACCCAGAAACAAAGAACGGCACTGCACCAATTCAAAGGAAATGCCCCTGTCTTACTGGTGGTTAGTCGGGGAATAAGGGAAGATACTCCCTACATGATCCCTATTTCAAAATAGTTTTTCCCCAGTATTCCCCGCTAACCCCCCGTAAGCCATGTGGCACAGAGCTCTAAGCACCGGTCTTTCCCGGCAGAGATTAATGAGCTCCCACCTGAGCAGCTTGTTCTTGGTGGTTGAACCCAGTAAGATCACAGGAGCTATATAGTCTAAAGTCCTCGAAGGGGGCTATGTAGGGGATTATATAGCGGAGTATTATAAAGCTTATGAAAGGGGATACTAGGAGTGTAGACTATAGCTCATATTCCTTGTATAAAATACTTTACCCCATGAGGGGATGTAATCTTACTCTATACTGGGACTACAATATCCCCAAATAAAGTCCTACTCACCTTAGCTTCCGGGTTGGAAAAAGTTACCTCTTCTGGGTTGCTGTTAAGGAACTTCAGTTAAGTGACCACAGTTTGGGTCTGCAGTAAATAATAGGTTTTCCGTATTGCAGTAGCTTATCTTTTTTAACACCAATCCAGTCTTGGGGGCCAGGGCTAGGAGTCGAAATGGAGGCCTGTGCTTTGTAGCCTCAATCATTCGCTCCGTACATGAATAAGATATCTTTGAATCTGTATGAATATCTATACATATATGTGCATATTCATCTAGGGAGACATACAAAGACGTATCTACTTGTCCTTGCGGGCCGTGAGAATTTGGGATGATGGGGCGCTTTTAAGAAATGCGAGTCTTCCTGAGCCTCGCCAAGCCCTCCAAGTCCAGATGAGGCCTTGTTAGCCGAACCCGTGGCAAGAAGCGCGACTGATCGCCAACTAAATATTCTTAGCACAGGTGCGCAGAAATCGTTAACAAGGGCTTCTTGTTCCATTGTTTTATGTGTTTTCCTATTCAACCCGAGTACTCCCAAAGAAAACTCTCCAATGCGGACCCCACATTCAAAACCATGAGTTCAGCCCGTAGTCAACTACAAAAAGCAACAGCAAAGAGAACACTCGGAAACGAGCTTGTTCATGGTACCGTCACCTGTCATGGGCCGGCTGTCAACTCAAGAGTCTATGAGAGCAGAGCATTGGCCTCTGCAGCCCGGATTCTGCATCCGTCAGCAGGTGGCGGAGGTTTTATGTTGACTGAGTTCTTTCGAATGTGCACATACCGCTAAGAATCATGAGCGTCGCACCACCTGCTATCATACAGAAGATTAGCTTGAAGAGAGGCAGGAGAAGAATGGAAGGACGAAGGGCAGTTGCAAATGTTGCAGGCTGCAAGCGACTTCAAACAAGGTCTGGCCTTCTCTGTCACAGGCGGCAAAGATGCGTTTCAAGTCATCCTTGCAACAGCAGGCCCACAAGTACTTGAGCTACTGACTGCAAAAGCTAGGCAGTCCATGTCAGCATGCTGGAAGATGACGCCTAATTCACCCATTCAGATTCCGAGAGTAAAGCTATGTCCAAGAACAATGGTCCACTGGGTATACCCAAAACAAGCCTGATGCTGGGACTCTGGGGGGGAAAAAGCCAACAGCCCAGCTCCACCGACCGGACTCCTTAAAACTCTATGTCTCGAGCTGGAGGGGCAGTATGATAGGCATCCTGCTACTTTGGGGGTTAATAGAAGTGCTCACCATTTTTGAAGCTATTCCTTTGGCATGCATCTGCCAAAACAGCATCCCTGACGAAGGAGGCAGAATCACAGCGCTTGATCTGTGTCAATGCGAGGGACTGTCCCTATATCGCAGGCTTCATTGAGGGGATGATCTCATCATCATCATAATCATCACCATCATCATCATCATCATCATTCCCTTTTATGAGCCCGGGCCCACTGCCACTACCCCTGCCTCGTCCCCACCAGCCACCCGACGTGAAGATGCCAACTCTTCAGCCCATGCGTTTGTCTGAGAGCCGTATCCTTCTGACACTCTTGGGGTTGAGGGCCGATGCACATCCGATCTCCAGCCATAAGACCCACACACGAACCGCCCAAAACCCTAAACCCAAGTTCCCAACAGTCAGCCTTTCGAATCCCAGACCCCTCGATCCTAAATCCTCGACCCTCAACCCTGAAAGCTTGTAAAAGCTCAAGTCAGGCCTCCTCTGCAGGATCCAGACGAGGGGTGCCTAGGTCCACGGGCATCTCTCCCCCTCAGTTCAGATTGATCATAAGATTTTATGTCTAGGCTTAGGGTTTAGGGTTTAGGGGTTCGGGTTCAGGGTCTAGGATTCAGGATTTAGGGTTCAGGGTTTAGGGTCATCATGTGAGAGTTTCCCATCTTTAGGGGCTCTTTTTGAGGGAATCCGGTCCTTGCAATCCATGTCCCACGTTTTCGAAGCTGAAGCCTCTTTTGACAAATGCCCAGGACCCTAGGGAGTGCGCATCACAACCTTTCAACTGACCCCAGAGGTCGAGAGACCCTGAGGAAGGTATGCCATTCCATCCATAACCCATTTGGTGGCCTGCTTATTGAGAATGCATATTCTTGGGGCTGCAGGGGGCCCACTCTTGCCGCATGTCAGGCTTCGCCACAGTTGTGCGTACACTGCACCAATAAGTGTGAATAGGGTTTTCTCTCACTCTTAACGCGCTGCGCACTTCCTGCGGCCTTGTCCTGTCCCGTGTCCTTGGCAGCGCCGGAGCACCATCTTGTAGAGAGAAGCCAGAACCACTATCTACTTCGACGGCAATCTATTCTATAACGGCCCCAAGCCTCCACGCCTTTCAGCTATCTCTCCTCCAAAACTTGGACTTGACTGCATTGCATCACAGGTCCCCCGCCCTCCAAGCCAGGATCAACGCCTGCAAGGCTAGACTTCAAGCTGAATCGAGGGCTATCAGCGAGGGCTCAGAACACGAAAACAGCTAGCTTCATATGGGCATTTTGGATGACAGAGTATGATGGATATGTTGCAACAAGTTACGGCACCCCAGGAGCAGGAGGAGGAGAGGGATTCGTACATGTCAATTCAAGCTTTCAAATCGAACAAAGTCCATAAATGCTTCCCTGAATACCAACATACACCTGGCCCCAAACCCTAATCCCTAAGTCCTAAATCCTAATCTAATCTCCCTGATCCCTAGACAGAATTCCCTAGTGCTTCCACCCCAATCGTATGGAAAGCCGGGAAGGATCACTCTAAGTTCTTCCTATATGCTCCCCAACACTACAATAATTCCCCTTCTCTTGTCGGTCCTCACTCCCTCTAATCACCAGTAGGACAACCTTTCAGGATCCCTGTCCCACCCAGACTCCCTTCCCTGGGTTGCTTTTAAGGAACTTAAATTCAGTTACCATAATGGGTATATATAGTAAATAACAGGGTTTCCCCAATATGGTAACTTAATTTAAGTTCCTTAACAGCAACCCAGTTCAAGGCCTGATCCCAGCTCGCGAGATGCATGGTGCCTTGCTGGCTACTGCCGAGCAGCGAGTGAGGGAGCTTTCATACTAGGAATTGTTCCTCAATGTTCTTCATCTGAGCCATAGTCTAAACTCCGAGTATCCCCATTAATATCCCCGATAGTAGTCCCCTATGTAGTCCCTTATATATCCACCGTTAAGGAGTTTAGACTGTAGCTCATCTGAGGGGGGCGATAGGAATGAAGGCGTGGAACTTTGAAATGAGCGCTCTTCGCATACGATCTCCTCATGATTTCTACGCCCCCCTAAACCCAAAACCCTAAACCCCATTACTGTATTAGCCGGCGGCCAGCCTGTTTGGAGTTTAAAGAATCTGACACTGTGAGCCGGGCATCTGCTAATTGCGCCCTGAAATCCACTTTCCCCTGAAGTAAGAGGTCTTCCTATGAGGGGCATCATAGTTGGAATCATAGTTCAAATTCTGACGGAGCAAGGTGGTTTGATCTTGTAGAACATAAGGCGTTTAGACTATAGCTCGTGTTTTGATCAAGCTTTTGGCAAGGCTTTGCAAGCTAAAGCTCGCTTATTTGGCGTCCGAGCGGGTTGTGTTTCAAATGCGCACGGTGCTCCTTCAGGAAACAGGCCAGGAGATAGGCGTGGGGGACACACAATGTTGGAGGTTCCTTACTCGGCCTGTGCAAACTTGAGCTGATCTAAGGCTGCGGCTGGCTCTGTCCTGGCAAAAGATTTTGTGTATCGAAACAGCAGCAGCCGTCATGTGTTTGCATTATGAGGTTCATGCTGATACTGCTATTCCCAGCTTGTATGCAAGAACCTACAGAATGTTTCTGGCTGGGATGTGAGCCGAGGCTTCAATTCAAGTCAATGATGGCTTGCTACACTTTCAAGGGGTTGCGGATCAAGGTGCTGTCTGAGCGAACCAGCACACCTGAGGCCCACTCCTGCATAGCCAGGAACCAGGCCGTGGCCGTCCTGGAGTAAAAATGCCATGAAACTCTGCATCCATAAAACCGCGATCACTCCTTTGACTGTCCCTGCCAACATGGCTGAAGCTCGTCCGGCTGGTAGTGGAAGCTCTCATAACTCTAGCAGAAGTCAACACATGTGCCTCGATAGTAACACACACCATACCACTGTTTTGCATGACGTCAACGGCAGCTTCACGGCATTTATGCTCTGATTTCGATTCTTTCTAGCATCACTCTGATTGCACTTATTCAGGCCTGGTGCGCGCTGAGGGAGGCTCAGAGTAGGATGAAGACGACAAGCATTACAAAAAGGACCCATAAATGTTAAGACCTTCCAGGAACCAAAAAGAATGGAAAATGACTTGGTCCTCTGTCTCTTGCTCCATGACCTGGCGGCTTCTGCGTAAACGAGGCTTCCGTTGCTCTCAAATTGTGAAGCTTGCTGATTACATGCGCTTCCTTGTAACAAGTGCCACCAAAAATTTGAAGCTCCTCTGGCCAATCGCTGACCACGAAGTAGCCACGAAGTAGCCACGAAGTAGCCACGCTCTAGCCAGAAATCTACGGAAACTGAAATAGTCACAAAGCAAAAAGCATGTCTGCCAGATATCTCAGATAGATTCTGCCGCCTCGTCCCCCTGCTCCTGCTCTTCGTCTTCATCGATGTGCTGCCTTGATCACGCATATGCGCATGCCAAAGAAATATTCTAGAGCTTGAAGCTCTCATACACCCTCTGGATACTTAAACAGAACTTCCAGAAAAAAAAGTTAGAAAAGGCCGTGTACTGCTCCGTAGTGACTAGTACCATACTACAATTCTGTCAAAAATTAAGAAAAACGTGGTTGTATTTGCAGAACCTGGCAAACTTCATTGATCAGAATACTGACAAGAAGTTCACACTAGTTTACACATGGGAGTTGCCCTAGATAAGAGGAGACCCCAAAATACTGTAATCCCTATGATTGGAACCCCCACAGAAGTACACCCAATGTTGGAAAACCTACACATGGTGGCAGCAGGCAGTTGAGGCTCCAGCTGGACTTGATCCAGATTGAGCTGGGGAACAGACGGAGGCCTCTGTAAATGAAACGGTTGGCAGTTTCCCAAACAGGGGGACCCCAACATAGCCCCTATCCTTGGGGAACCCCCATTTAAATCCGCAACTTCGCGGCTAAGTCTTAGAGGTTTCGATTCTTGCCATCGTGAATCTCAACTGTGTGACTAGCTTTACCGTGACTTTTCATTTACAAACTGACAAGTACAACTACAGATTTACAAATATCTATCCGTTCTGCTTCTGCTCTCTGGACTGTTGTAACTTCAGCAACTACCATCAGGAGTCTTTCCAAAAAAAGCGCTGATGGCTGTCCATGCTTGTCAGCGCCTTCTTTATGAGAACGATCAGTAACCCGCAGTACTTTGAATACTTCTGTCACTACAAGTACAAGCACGAAGCAGGTCGTGCCTGATGACCCGCTTCTCCTGCCGCTGAGGCAAATAACCTGCGTAGGAGCAGCCAGGCCCTCCCAACAGAAAGAAAGGCTGCTGTTGTTAAGTTGTCGCTAACGTTACAGGAAATACCTGGCCTGCCATCAGTTTTGCCAGTCATACCAGCCCTATCGGACATTGATGCCCAGTGTCCATGTTTGCTTCGGAGAGTTGACCTTTTTCACTTTTCCTCCGCGCGACAGCCCGATGGCGTTTCCACGTGCCTCAAGCTTGTGGCGCAGGACTCAGTGCATCTTGAGGATCAGACATGCACCTGAAACAGCACAAGGACACGCCTCTGAACGAACACACAGGCAGCAGTCCCCGGGCCTCAACTGCGCCTCCAGGATGGCCGCTGCAGCCTTTCGACAGCCTTGACGTCCACGCCGCCAGTTGCAGCAGCCGCATCCCTACAAGGTGACCTTTTGCTTGGAGTTAGTCAGCTTTTATCAAAGCTTGCCCTGCTGGCTCTGGCCAGAAGTGGTTCGCCCAATGTGATGGATTGCCACCTCGCGCATCCAAGCCATGTGCGGGGCTGGCAGGACATGTAGGGGCTGCTTCTCACTTGCATGTTCATGCAGAATTAGAACTAGAACTGCAGGAGAAAACCTACAACATGAGGAAGCAAGGCATGCTGCTCCAAGGGCAAGCTTTCTTGCCAACCAGCCGCTCCACCATCTCGGCGTATTGATATGTGAGCCGTTGCCGCATTCGGTGTGAAGAAAACCTTGTCTCCACAGTTCTTCTTATTGCAAACTTGCATATCAAAACAGTTTCAATGGGCTCGAAACCCAATCTGCCTGGCAATCACAGGCTTGGGTCTGGCGCAAACGGCAACCAATGCTCTGCACTTTTTGCATCTACAAAGTGAACAGCAAGGAGTACCTGAATGCCCAGAAACTACCGGACGTTCAGCAAAGACATTCGTGTTTGGCTGATCAGCGGAAGTGTCATCGACCTGAGATGCACCAGTCCCAACAAAGTGCTCTCCCAGAAGTCACAGGCTGTCTGACAGGAGACCCGAGTGCAGACAAACTGCAATTCTTGAATCCAAATGCAGGACAGGCACCATCCCCAACAAGGCTTTCAGCAACATGTCGATCAGGTGACCGTGGATCACGAGAACCACCCAGGCTTTCCCTCCTGCTGCTACCCATCTCCAAGGAAACCATATGCCACTGAAGAGCCGGATATGAGTCTCAAACACGTTGCCACATTGAGCATTGCACGAAAACGCACAAGAGGCTAGAAGTTGACTGCCCGCTCCTGCATCAGAAGCACATTCCTGCTGGCAGGCGCATATGAGAGGGGCCCCCAGTCAGGAGAGCTTCATGGTGTTTTGTCAGGTTGTTTGCCAACTGCAGTGGATGTGAATTGGTGAGTTATGCACAGTGGGCTCGTGCGCTCAGACCATCCAGGCTCTTCTGCTGTGATTTCTTGGCTGTTGCCGTGGAGTTCTTTTAGACCTAAAAATGGAGCCCAGCAAGTTCGTCTACCATGGCCATCCTCCCGCAGCTCAGCAGACCGGAGCCATTGCGCCTCTGGGGGGGCTCGAAATGATGTGACCAACTTGTAACGAGAAGAAGGAAGAGAAGGAGGAAGGAGGCCAGGAGAACAAAGGGAATGCAAGCAACAATAGGGTTTAGGGCTTTAGGGTTTGGGGTTCTAGGGTTTAGGGTTTTGAGTTCACAAGATAAAGAAGCGCCTCCGCTTCTATCAATGTGCAGCGAGATAGGAACAGACAGGGAAAGAGGACTGGCGTTGTGAACAAATGACTCAGCAAGGTAAATCCCGCCATCAGTTTTCTAGCAAAACGAGATGCTGATCATATGGATGATGATAGCGACGATGATGACAATAAAACGGATGGGACTGCTGATCAGATTTATGATGCCCGAACCCTTTTTCAACAAAACAGTTCTCTTTCCCTAATCCCTGCCGAAACTGTTGAGGTCCATCTCCCCAATTGCGGAAAAATCACCAATGCAATTGACATCCCGAAGTGGGCTGAGAAGCGTCATGTGTTGTATATGGGGTTGTATAGGGACCCTCTATAAACAGTATTACCGGCCTTCATGAACTCTCTCAGAACCCAAACCCAGGACGACACGAGCGCAGAAGGGGAGGTAACATCTTCTTCATACTCTGTGTAATGCTGACGGATATGTAGGGCTTGTAAGTTGGACGCACCAACGGAAAGGCAGCCTCCATGGTTAGGTGCCGATGGCCAAGAGTCTGCACGGCCCATCAGACTCCAAAAAATTGCACACAGGTCCAGGGACTCAAGTCATTGCATTTGCATCAAAACGCAAATCACAATCCTTGCAACCAAAATGTCAATTGCAAAAACTGAACCTAGACTTTGGAGTCCCTCCCTTATGCAGGCAGGGCGCAACTTGTGCAGCACGCTGCCGACCGGCAGCATCACTCTCCCAGGATGCCTGGTACCAGCCTGCAACCATGGGTTTTTCTTAAGGGTTTAGCTCGCCTCCCAGGTATCTGATTCCTTTTGCGAATACTGTCAAAGGCTTACCTAGGAACCTGTTCCCTAAGTCCCATTCTTGCGAAACGCATCCTTCTTGCTAGCAGTCTGCAACAAAAGTCTTGTTGCGTAACCATTATTTCAATATTCACCCTATATTACCCCTATATATATACCCTATTATACTATAGTACTTTCCATTTGCTTTTCCATTATCCCAGTATAACCCCGAGCAGTGGGGAGCAGTTCTGTGAGCAATGGGCAAGGCTGGCTGCTTCGCCAAATGAGACCTACAAACTCCCCTCTCAACCCTGGATTCGTCCTATCCCCCCTAAGTAGATAGAATATGGGGTATATGGGGATCTTATTACAGGGCATTTCTTCTAGGTCTACCAACATAACCTGGATATGAGCTACTGTCTAAACTCCTGGTATCCCCCTTAATATCCCCTGTAGTAATCCCCTATATAATCCCCTATATAACCCCCTTTAAGGAGTTTAGACTATAGCTCATACGGTGGGAAGGCCTGGGCCCTCTGGAACAAGCTTTGTGTCAAAGCCCGGAAAGAAGCTTTCCTGAGCAGCTTCGGGCAGAGCAAGGTGACATCGCAGTGCTTCACTGCTTAGGGATTATGTAGGGATTATATTAGGGGTATATTGGGGTTATATAGGGATAATGGAAAAGAAAATGGAAGCTACTATAGTATATCGCGGTGCTGCACTTGGACATGGAACTTGGAAGTGTCAAGAGGGGAAGTTTCGTTCGCACTGCTTGTGGTCGTGCTTGCAACTGAAAGCAAGCCCCTGATCTACATCATGCTTCAAGGAAGCAACCCAGTATGCTTGGGACGCCTTGGACTGGTCATAGCTAGTTATAGATTGGTCGAAGAGCTTGGTCAAACACAAAAAAGGCAACACTTCACACCGAACTGCATGAGCAGCATTCATAACGATAACGATTTGCACATGCAATGCAGAAAGTTTAGTTGATGCAAGCACCTATCCAAAAGCACATTGCTGACCTGAAGCCACTCGGTTTTGACTTTGCGGCATTCTGGCTCGGGAGCTGCACCAAATCTTCATTTAGATTTAGCAAGACAAATCTCAAGAGAGCCTCCTACAATCTCTGTACAGTCCCCATCGTGCCCCTACATGATGACACATGCCAGTGCGCTTCTAGGCACCATTTCTTTGGCACTCAAGCACTGACCTGGACCATCTCGACGACCTTGCCGTTCGACATACACGCCACCAACCTTCGGGTAAGCAACCAGACTTACTGGTGATTAGTAGGCAATAAGGGAATATAGTATGTAGGGATATGTAGGAATTATGTTTCCGTATTCCCTACTAACCACCGAGAAGCACATGTAACGAACCAAGAGAGGCATCAAATCACAAATGCTTGGGCTTTTCGTTGCGGCGATCCTGCCCGTGCAAAAAACACGTGTATACCACAATCCAACTTGTGGCATCGCCCCACACATCTTTTTTACAAGGTTCCAGATCATCGTGCATGTTCTAGGGCTTCAGATTTACCTGGACCCGAAAAATGGGTAGAATACTTGCACACAACCCATACAGACCATCAAAAACAACATATTTCTTAGGGGTCGTATTGCTGATTCAGGAACAACACCCACCTCGAAGAGGTCCGGCCGCACTTGTACAGCGCAACGAGAGCCCAAAGCCTGCGCTCAGAGAATTGAAACCTAGGGCTTAGTGCTCAGGGTCTAGGATTTCTCTTCAAGCAAGTAAGGTGTTTTGTTGTTTGGAAGGATATAGGGAAACCCTAGTCCTGAGAACATCCTTATGATATTGGGGTCCCTACATACCCGTGGTAGATGAGGGCTCGTAGTCTCCCGAAAGGCAGGTCAGGCCTATGGTTGTAAGGTCTGAGAGAGGCTGCGTATCTGGCAGCTTTCTTTCTGAAGGTTCCTCATATGCCATGTCCTGACAAGGTATATTTGCTGTTCCGCATGCGAAATAGCTGTCAAACAGATGTCCAAGGAACTGATTTCACAACCCATTGCAAGTAGGATTACATCTCTTCTTGACCTATTCCACGAGTCATGCAGTCAAAGTGAAAGTTCGTCTTGGCAAGGATTCAAATGCCAAAGCAACGGCCCGGGTAAGGGGGTGCAAAGTTAGCTTCCACCAATGAAACTGCCCAAGACCATGATTTTACTTGCAAGTTCTACGGTCTTGACAGGCTGAGACTTCCCTCAGCCCGTCGCCTGAGCCAGAGGCACGGCGGTCTGCAGCCTAGGCGGCTAGAGGCAGCTCACCAGCAAAGAGTACTTCGGGGAAGCTGTCATAAAAGAAAAAAAAACTTGCAATGTCAGGAACAGTTCTAGCAAGAATGGCCACAAGACTGTAAGAAGCCAGAATCAAGATCCTATGGTTCCCACTCTGACCTAGACAGACGCGAAAAACTCAAAAAGTGGACCCTTATGAACCACGAAAAAATTATGGGGCTTCTATAAAGGATTGCATGCCGGACATCTTGAGAAATGCCCACATCCGTCCAGGCGACGTTCTCTGGAAAGGCGACACGAAGACTCTTATCGGACAGCTTCCACATGTCCTTCGAGCACAGTCAGCCTCGCTTGCACATATGAAAGTAAATCTATAGATATGCATGTGTATCTATATGCGCATATACGTACATATGTGTGTATATAAATCTCTCTTCCCATACTATGATATTACAGCAGTGACGTCTCGCATACATGCGTTCGTAGCTGCTGCAGCGTGGGCTTGCATACAACAGGTCCACTTGGATCCACCAGTGGTCTGCTGATCACACAGCGCAGCCCATCTCACAAAAATCTGTGAAGGTATCGTCGCAGAAAGCTGAAGACAAATCCAAAATCAGAGTGCTACGTTGACCTCAAATTCCGAGTCAGCATCCTTCCCTTGGGGACTGGACTCTGGGGATAGATATAGATATATACATATATGTATATGCATATATGTATATACATACATGAATCATAAGGGGACTATGGGGTCTCTATAGGGGTGTGTCCTCAGCAACATCGGAGCTGCGGCGCTCGCAAGTTCTTCGGCTTCCTCCTTGCCTGCTGAAGCGCAGTTAAGGGCTTAGTGTTTAGGGTTGAACTTACCTTTGGTGAGCTAAGAATGAAGGAATGG
Organism: Symbiodinium pilosum; assembly: GCA_905231905.1. Lineage (NCBI taxonomy): Eukaryota > Dinophyceae > Suessiales > Symbiodiniaceae > Symbiodinium > Symbiodinium pilosum. The sequence continues at coordinate 16,509 of CAJNIZ010021646.1, forward strand.
ATCCTTATAGTAGTTCCTCTATAACCCATTTTAGTAGTTTCCGTGTTCTTTTCCACTCCTTCATTCCAAGCTAGCCAAAGGTAGGTAAAGTGGGAGAGACTACAGCCTGCAACAGCAACGAGTAAGAAGCGCTGTTGTTACTACTCTGAATGAAAATGCGCTTGCCTTATTGCTCGTGTGAATGCAATCAGCACGGGAACTCATAAACATGTGGTTATCACCTGACGACTCTTAGTAAGTCTTAGTAGAAGGATTGCCATCAAGAATGTTTGTAAATTTGCAATCCCATGGGTACGGACCCCAGAAACGTAGCATAAGTTGCTGCTCTTGGGATTGGCTCATGCTGGGGAATCCAATTCTGAACCATGGGGTGGTCCCTGCCATGAGGATCCAGGTTGCTGGGTTGCTGTTAAGATACTTAGATGAAGTTACAACATTGGGGAAACCCTATTATTTACGATATATACCCATTATGGTAACTTAATTTAAGTTCCTTAACAGCAACCCAGTTTGGGGTAGACAACTGGTAGAAAGCCGAGCCACAGAATCTGGTCACACATGCAACAGGCAGCGAGGGCGAAAAAAGCCCTCCCAAAAAAAAATGATAGTATTGTTAAGGTCCCCATGTGCTCGTACCAAGCCATTCCCAAAAAACTGGTGCATCCTTTCCGCAAGGATCCCGCATGTTTTGGGAACTTTCCATTTCCCCGTGGTGCAAGCCCACCTTTCTCGGTCAAGGCTGGGTCGGTGTGTCGCTCAGCCAGCCAACGTGTCTGGCAGATTTCCAGCTTGGACTTCAGGCCAGTGACAAACCAGGTGGAGGTTGTTTGGGCTTCAGGGTGTACAACTTTACATAGATGGGGTAGGTTTCCATATGGTTTTTGGGAAGGTGGTTTTCAGGGTTGCATAGGACTGTTGGTGGGTGTCTCCATGGAGTGTCCTTCGGCAAGACCACAAATGATGATCTTGGGTTGCACATGTGTTTGTAGAATCCCTTACAAGAATAGACCACCCTAGTTTCGAGACTTTCCGATTCTTCAACAGCCTTCCCGTGCCGGCAGGTGGACCGTGAGGTGTAGGGTGTGGGGTCTAGGATTTCAGGTGAATTTGGACCGGATGTTCAATGCGAAGCTGAAGAGGGACTGCCGCTGCCTGGGACTGACATGAGATTTTCGTAGAAGCGTTTCACAACTGCCATGTCCAGCATATTGACCAGAAACAATGCCTTCCTGTTCAGCCTGTTCAGCAAGACGTCTGCCATGTCGTATATCATTGATGTCTTAATCATTCTGATGCTTGCAGACTTACCCACTTGGGCTGGCAGGTGACTTCTGCTTTGACAACCGGCCTCACTGCACGGAGAACCACAGTGTCAAGGCATGACTATGTGGCGCAAAGGCCTCCATACTGCAACCCTAGGCAATGAAACCCTTGCTTCTGAAAGACACCCACAACGGACCCTCAATTTACAAACCCTCAAAAAGGGACCCTGAAGCTTAAATAGCCCCCCCAATGGCAACCAAAGCCTAAGAACAAACGGTACTTCTACACATCTGTCATCATCAGACCGACACGCTGCACTCTAAGCGCAACATGCTGGTGCCTCAGCATCCCGTCGCCGCTGAGATGTCGGGGCCTACTGCAAGGCTGATATGCATGTGTGGTAACAGGAGGTAACCTTTGGAAGCCTGGATGCGCAAACTGGTTCGAAAGTACAAAAAAAAACTTGTTTTCTTGAAAGTTGTGAGCAGATTGTCTATCGTGGCGGTCATCGAACAAGCAATCAAAATCACCCGTCCACCAATTGTCAACGTTCCGAACGTGAACCTAAATGCACTACCTACAAGCATTTATCTTTCCAACAACGAAAATCTAAGCGTGTGGAGCCATACCCACAAAGGTAAGACAGAACTCAGAGGGCTTCTCCACAAAACATGGTCTGAGGCACTAAGGCTGGAGGGGCTGCCCAGGAATCGTCCGTGAACTCCTTGCCGTGCATCTTTAAACCGTTCCCCAGCTTTACTCGCACAACAACAAGCGTGATGTCATCATCCTCGTCCAAGGATGACAGGCCCTGATTGCTCCCATCACCCCATGCACTGACTTAAATTAAGTTACTATATTGGGGAAACCCTATTATTTACTAAATTGGGGAAACCCTATTATTTACTAAATTGGGGAAACCCTATTATTTACTAAATTGGGGAAACCCTACTATTTACTATATATACCCATTATGCTCTGGAGCCTCGGCAAACACTGGCGCAAATATCTGGGCCATCAGCGGATTGTTGGTGCTTTCGCCATGGCGCACCTGACGAAGTAAGCAGGTGCTTTCTCCTAGCCACAGCAAATCGGACGCAGTCTTGACAGGAACTCGAACTCCCAGCTGCGGGCCATAATATCCTAAGGAGCAAATTACCTGATCAACTCCCGAAGCCAAGTTGCACCTGCATTAGGCAAATGAGAAAATGTTTTCAGAACGCTAGCCTCGGCAAGTATCACCATCAATACCACTGCCACATGCCCTACCGATACCGCAAGCAGCACACCCGCTGCCACCACCATGACGGCAACGAGGAGAAGTACTAGTAGTAGCATTGTTGCTCGGATACTAGTGCTCGCACTAGTTATTCCTGCCAGTATCAATATCAGCATCAGCACTAGTACTAGCGCTTCTTCTGCCAACATAGAGCTGGGTTGGCCCCTAAAACCCTTTGAAAAATATTAGTATACAGGGTCCCTTAGTAAAGCCATTAGGGCAAATATTAAATATCCCAGGGGCCTACCCAGAGAGATGCCATGACTTCCAGTGCAGCCGCTTTGCAAGCAGAACGTGCAACTCGCCAGCAGCGCTCACAGCTGAGCCCGCCATGGCAGAAGCGCCTTCAGAAACACCTATATAAGGCAGGATTATAGAAGCTCACATATGCATTATTTAGGGTTATTTAAAGTTATAAAGGGCTATGTACGAATTTTAGAGAAACATGTAAGGTTATATAGGGTTTTATACTTGAAGGGCTTCTCCAAGTAGAGGTGGCAACCTTGTAAGATCTGGCATTGTCATGAACCATGGTCCTTCGCCTGACGAGCCCTGGTAAATTATCCTGTTTTTCTTGCCCTTTTGGGCCAGCCTGTTGCGCAGGGTTCGCAGGGAAGACCCCATGTTGTCACACAGCTGGTGCTAGAGGCTTGGACATGTGAGCTATACTCTAAACTCTTATCATCCCCCTTAAACCCGATAATAATCCCTATATCACCCCATTTAAAGAGTTTAGATCCTGAACCCTAAACCCTAAACCCTACATGATCCTCCTATCTAACCCTTCTTTGAGGGAGTTTAGACTATAGCTGATATAGCAAGCTACAGTGAAGGAGGTGAGCTTGCAAGGTGCTGCCCAAGTCTCTTCCCAAGTAAGCTGCGCACTCCACCAAGCAGAACCCTGAATGTTGTGATTCAAATCAAATCTGGGTTGCCGCTAAGGAACCTAAATTAAGGTACCACAATGCGTATGTATAGCGATTAACAGGGTTTCCCCAATATAATAACTTAACCCGGAATGTTGTGATGATTTCTTGAAGGTCAAATCCCCGCTAGACCCCCAAAACCGAACCGCTCTTCATTCTCGGGACCACTATGAGGGAGACAAAAATCTGGCGCACCCCTATACAAGTATGGAAAACTTTGTTTCAGGGGCGACTGAGGGTGCTGTGCAAGAATGAGGCTCTTCTCGGCATGTTTCCACAAACCATTCTACTCTTCAGGTGAAACTGAGAAACGGAGCCCTTACAAGCAACAATGATAATGCCTAATTCCTGGACTTCTAAACCTAAAAGCCTAAAATCCCGGACCTCAAAAGTAGGTAAAATCCTCGCCCAAGACTCTGTGATTATCCTACATACTTGTAAGGGTTCATGTAAACCCACGAAACCCTACACCCTAAACCCTGAACCCCAAGACCCATTATTCTACATACTTTTAAGGGTTCAGGTAGAGCCAAAAGCCTGGCCCCTTCGGTTTCTCCTCAGATCTTGGAACTCAGGATTCTCTGCCTTGCCTCGGGCCTAACGGCTACCTGGCTAGCTACACCGTGTGCTTGAAGCGCCTTTACAAAGGTACTATTTAAGGGTCATATGGGTAGTTCCCAAAATTACGGTCCCATTTTGGTGCCCCTAAATATTAGGTGCCGTAATATTTCATGTACCCAGGGGCTCATAATTTTGAGAACAGCCCATTTATGGGATGTATGATATATGCTAGTTGTTCGAAATACCTGTCCCAAAATGGCCAGAATGTAGGTTCCCTGTTTGGGATCCTCTTTTAAGGAAGTGTATTCCCAGTGGTTCCTTCTCTACAAGGACCATTAGAACAACCCCCATATAGGTTTTCGTTGGGGTTGTGTAGAGGCTGTATGGGGGTTATGTAGGTATGCATCGGGATACATAGCGGTACTGCGGCATAGGGATTACAAGGACCAAGGTGAGACTTCGGGCTTGGGGATCAGGATTTTGGGGATCAGGATTTAGATTCTTGTAACCCTAAACCCTAAACCCTAAAATTTAGATTCTTGTTGGCAAAAGGGACTCCATGGATGAAACCCGGGCTGCTAAGGGACCATGAGGTTATATAGGGGGTATAAAGGGGAGAATGGAGAAGAAAATGGGAGCGACTATATTCCAGCTCTTATATAAGGGGTTAGGTACTATGGATAATGACTTAAATGTAGACCCATGATGAATAACCCCCCCTTGAAGGGCCTAAATATTAGGATCCCTGTTACAATTCCTATTAAGGGGAGGGGGTTTATTAATCAGGGGTCTGGGTTAAGTAGAACATACAGATACTATGGACTTGATTATTACATGGGAGATCATGGGAGTACCCGAGGATTACTTTGGGATTCGTGTCGGAACATATTGCAATTGCCCACGGACACTTCGGCTTCAGGGAGCAAGAGAGCCCGAACGCTCATTCATTCAGCAATCAGCTTTAAGTAGTATTGTGCTTGAGATTCTTCATCCGATTTACAAGCTCCCTGCAAATTTGAAGGTATGTCAGGATAGGAATTGTGCATAGTCTACATTAAACCCGCAAATTACTGGATAAGGGACAGAGCTCCGTCGATAGATCTTCCCATTATTAATATGAGAAATAGACACTTCAAGCACTCTTCGTAAGGGTTTCCCTGGAGATCTGAGCCACAGTTCGCTCAAAGTATGCATCGGGTCCCGGTAAGGTACATACCTCAAGCTATTGAAGAATTCTTCCCATTATTTGAGGATCATCTCTTAAATAGGCTTTCTGCTTGTTGGGCACATCCTGTCTCTTTGAGCCTTTGGAAGAACTGCTTGACTCACTGCTGCTCAGTCCAGAGATGGAACTGTTGTGATACATGCGGCTGAGGCTTCAAAACTCCAGAGTTCTACACCCTGAACCTGAAACCCTAGACCCCTAAACCCTGTAGGTACATTCTCTGAGCACATGCGAAAGCTTCAGCACAAGACAAAGACGGCACATGCAATTGAGCCTCGGCCCTCATGTGAAGGACTACCTCCTGAGCTACATATACCTCAACCTCAAAATTATGTACAATGACATGCTCTTGTGTTGTTTAATAGGTTTTGGCCACTCTTTTACCTAGCTGTTGGGGTCCAGGTATGTGTGACAGGTTCTGAACTACTACAAGCCAGGCATGAGTGAGTCCATCAACAGTATGAGCCATAAACTCAATGTCACAGTGCTACTTCTACAGCAACCTCCCATCTCACTGGGCTGTTGGTGTCCGAAGAGGCTTCAAAGACCTGCATCCACATTGAAAAGGAGCTGCAGCCTTTGAAGGGTCTAGGCTTTAGTTGTTTTTTTTGTTTGTACGGTTTAGGGTTTAGAGCCCCAGACAGAGATTACAACAAAGGAACGCAGCGCATACTTAATTGGTCTGAAACCCTTGTGGTGGAGAGGCAAGTACATCAAAATGCCGGCTTCAGGTTTAGACTTTAGACTTCAGGGCTTTAGCCTTGTGAAGCCTGACCGGGGTAACGCTCATGGTAACCACTGCTCTACCGGCGAAAATAGTAGTGTCCATTTTCTTTTCCATTATCCCTATATAACCCTATATGTCCTATATGATCCTCATATACCCCTACATAACCCCGTCCCTAAACCCTAAACTCTAAACCCTTAAACCCTAAACCCTAAATCCTTAAACCATATAACCCCCATCTTTTTCTTATAGCAAGCATGTTAATGGAATAATGGTTGTCCTCCTCGCGCCGCGGGATGTGCAGCCTGAGCACCACGGGCATCAAGGTATGGCTCCATTGAAACCACTGGAAGTCACGGTTTAGGGTTTAGGGTTTATGGTTTGGGGTAAACATGTAGTAAAATATTATAGGGGTAATATTAGGTTATATAGGGGTAATCTTAGGGTTGTATGGGGGTAATATTAGGTCATATGGTGCAATGTTAGGGTTATACGGGGATGATATAGGGATAAGTGAAATGAAAATGGAAACTACTATGTGTATATTGGGGCTATATAGGGTCAAGGGAAAAGAAGATGGCAGCCCATCCCTTGCTTTTGGGTCCCGACACTCCACAGCTGTTTGAAATCCTGGCGTCATGTCCCTAAACCCTAAACCCTAAACGAAGCCATGGAGCGACTCTGGTCGCAACCATGCAGAGGCACTTCGAGAAGCTTTGCCTTTGAAGCCTGGAAAGGGAATTCCAATACTCAGCAACGCTTGACAAGAGGGGTTTAGGGTTTAGGGCTTTAGGGGTTTGGGGTTTAGAGGGGTCCTTGGAACAATTCCTAAAACAGGCAATCGTATTCTTAGATGTGCCCCTGCCGTCGTCCACAGGCTGTGAAAACCTGTCTTCCTACATTGTACTAAAGCAACTGCCAATGTCTCGTTCAACGCACGGAAAATGCTGCTAAAATAGCATGCGGCAGCAGCACCAAAAACAACAGCAGCAACATGCACAAGGAAATCTAGCAGAGCGGTTTTAGTTTTGGAGCTTTGAGTTTAGGATTGTGGGTTGCCAGGTATCCTGCCTTCAACTGGCGATTCACGCAGAAGGCAACAAGGAAATAGTCGTCTCAGAGACGTGCCCGCTGACAGCTTTTCTCTTACCACACCCTCTCAAGATGAAAAGTGAACCCTTGTCAAATCAGTATGCCAACATGGACCCCCATACCACCTCAACATTAAGTATTGCTCATAGTAGCCTATATGTACACGGTTAATCTGGAGGGTGGAAAGTTTTCGGATCTCAGACATGAAGCAGTGTACATGGTTGTTCATTTTTCAAAGTTTCTAGGTGAGCCTGATCCTCCAATCTGAAAATCTGTCATACTGCTGTATCAGTTGCGTGAGAAACGCACCAAACTCTGAAACGCCTCAATGCGTACCTTTCTCTTCAGATCAAGGGAAATCGATGCTGACAAAAGAGATGTCAAGAGCTCTGCGGCCTTTCCCGTGGCCCTTCACCTGCTCCAGCTGGAAATAGGACAGGGCCTGGCAACAGCACACGGCATACAACGGCTCCATCGCACATTAGACAGGAGTTTTCGAAAACAAGGGTCGCTGTGTCAAGGTCCTTAAGTTTCCCGTCTCTTTGGGGATCATCTTTTGCAGATGCTAGATCTTCTTGATGTTACCAACCCCATTTCAAAAAAGCATGCTGTCACGTATGAGCCCCAACCTTGTCTGGGTTGCTGTTAAAGAACTTAAACTAAGATGATATCGTAAGGAAACCCAACCATTTACGATATACCCACACTATCGCAACTTAATTTACATTCCTGAACAGCAACCCAGGAACCTTCTGTGCAGAGCACTTTGCCACTGGCCTGCCGCAACGCAGGGAGCTTTGCCTTCCGGCACGGCTGCCCAGCAGGCAAGGAGCTCGGCCTCAATTCGAAGCGTGAAAGTATAAGTCAGATCAGAATAATGAAAGGGGCAACTTTGCAGAAAAAATCAAGAGCAGTATGTGGCAGCAATGAAAAGGTGGTGCCTGAGCGTTTGCAAATGACTGATGGAAACTCCTTGGCCCCTGCTCGTGGGCTGATGGCCTCCCCTTTACCGCATCCTGGGGTTAGGCGTTCTACACACCCATCCTTATCCTTCCTTTACAGTGTCCCAGGAATATCCCCGTATGAACAGATCTTCTAAGCCATCGGCAACCCCTGGTCTCCCAAAGGATGCTACCCAGCGGCCCAAATATGCGATGATACCGCAGAATCTGCAGCACCGACGCAAAGGTCTCTGAATCCTGGACAGGTCAGGCCAAGCTTTGTCTCTGCAACTCTGCAACCCATCTTGCCGTCCATCAGGCATTCTCTCCACGTCTGAACTACATAAGCAAGCCTCCGTAGTGTCTTGCATGAAACCGCGGACATATCCTGTAAAGAGTCCGACAGCTATCGCCACCTATTCACTTCCTCCACTTTCCGAAGTCCTAAGACATGTGCTAGAAAATCCTGAAAATGCTGACAGCACAGAACGAATAAATCTAATTTGGCCGAGCCTTTCCTAATATCTGAGTAAACCCTTCTGCACAGTGGCCGTATGTCAAACTTAACACAGATAGCAAACCCTGCAATGGGATGGGATTCCAAATTGTTGGGGCTCTTGAAGGTGAACAGCTTTGGTACTCAAATGACAACGAATCCTAAACAAGAGCTGCCATAGAAACACACTCAAAGAAGAAACAAGCCAGATGCTAGCAAACCTGGAAATTGTGCTGTTACACTGTTTGCCTGCCTACACACAAAAAAAAAAGATCGCCTGACCATGGCAAAAAATACTGTGATAAAATGCTCCACTCTTAAATCCTGCTCCTTGCCTTTTGGGATTGGAACGGTATTGCTATTATCAAGCGTGGCCTGATCAATGCGCACCGCATTGCCGACCAGATCACTCTCTTGGAGGGTCCAGTCGCCGCCTCATCGCCCGAATCTTCAGAAACTCTTGATCTGACAGTTGCTTGACTGGGCTGCACGGTCCTGCGCACAGCTGTTTCAAGGCAAATTCGAAACTCTACATGTGCCTCAAGGATTACAATCCACGAAAAGAGTGCAGCCAAAAAAATATCATCATGCAAGAATGAAACAGAAATAAACCATTTCTAGTGCCCATGCTTTGCTCTAGGAAAAGGATTCAGACCAGCCCTTTCCAAATCTACTAATCGAGAAGAAGATGCTAAATTCATGCACACAAAACAGATCCAAGCTCCGCACCGAACCAGCGTTCCAGCATTGAGCCCGTGCCTTGCCAAATCAGTCATCTGGAAATTTGTCCAACTTACGAACCCTAATAATGAGAATAATAAACATATTCACAACACTAGTAATAATAGCCCGAATATAGTAAATACTAATAACCCAACTGTTTCCAAGATGGGCGGGAAACCTCCAGGGCATCATCTTAGGGTGAAGACGTTATTATCCAACTGTTAATGAGTAGCGGCAATACCCAATGTGTAGGGTTTAGGATGATTTGGCTGCGGATGTTCATACATTCGGCAAAGGCAAAGTAAGCAGAACCATAGCAACTTCCTATCCTCAAGATTACACGCCCTTACAAACATTTCCGTCCCATAGTACTGTGAGTTTTTGTTTTTTAGCCAGCGCTTGTTCAACATGATCCTTCTTTCTGGGTGCCTACTGGGTTGTCCAATCTGTCAGGGTAGAACTTTCAATTGGTAAACAACATCCCTCCTATGTCGGGAGCAGAAACTCAAGCCGGTGCCAAGTAGCAGTGCAAGAGCGTTGCACGGCTGGTTGCCAGTATGCGCCCAGCAGCATTGAAGTAGACCTGAACAGGAGACTGCTTACATGCTGAGCAGGATTTGTGTTTAGGGTGTGAAAGTAACCCTTACTTCCCTCGGCTTATTGGGATCTTCTGTGTAAGAACTCCAGTGACAAAAGGGAAAACTCGCGACGAAGAAATCACTCGCTCAATACACCCGTACAAGAGTGTGCAGAATGAGGAAACTCCATTTTTGGGTGTGGCCGCATGTTCTGGGTAGGGTAGCTTTCGGGCCTTAAACCCTACACCCTGAGTTCAGAAACTTCCCCTCCCTATCAAAGCAGCGCAGAAGCCAGCGTGCAGAAGTCTGCCACTCCAGTCAAGCCAAGTGGCAATGTCCTGAGCCCGGGAGTGAAAAACACCCCTACGCGAAATTCATGGATTTCTATTGAAGGTTCAGGTCAAAGGGTTTAGAGTTCAACGTCTGCCTCCATGATTCTATGACTAATGCTGCCCAGAGCTACACGAGTCGTTTGCTAAGATTAATAGGGTGCCGGCCCTTGACTGTCTTGCAATTCGGTGAGACATGACATGGGGTCACTCAAAATCAAGCTACCCTGAAGGACCACCGGGATATATTGTATTTTGAGTGGATCAGGGAAATCTCTTCTAAGGATTTTCCGGGGGGCATATGGAAAAGACTCACATAGAAACTGCTAGTCGGAAAGCAGTGATCCCTACGCACACAAGTGAGCTTTGCCCTATGGTTGTCCCCAACACAATCCCTTATACAACCCCCTATAAGAAGTTTAGACTACAGCTTAAGTGAGCTATAATCTAAACTCCTAGTATCCCCCTTAATAACCCCTATAGCAGTCCCCTATATAGTCCCCTATATAACCCCCTTTAGGGAGTTAAGACTACAGCTCAAGTGGGTTATCGAAATGATGATCCTTGGAGTGAGTTGTTGGACTATGCGAACGGATATAGTCCCCCTTAGGTAGATAGAATGTGGGTTATATGGGGATCCTATTATAATATGCCCAAAGCCATATTCTATCTACTTAAGGGGGACGATACTGCTACCAAGCTGCCTGTACAGAAGCCTGCAACGATTTTGGAGTGGCAGACCGATCGACAAACTTGTTAAATTTGTGTCATAGCTTTGGAAGCCTAAGCTAGAGGACTTTACAAAAAGCCAAGGCCTTACACCCTGAACATTCTTCTCGTTATCATCACCAGCCTCATCAAAAGTCACTAGCATTGTCACCCTTGCTCTCATTAACTTTCTTGCCACTGCTCTTCCTCCACCTGCTCCTGCTGCTGCTCCTCCTGCTGCTCCTCCTACTTTGCTGCAGGTGCCAAGCTTGTTGTCATTGCTTCTCCTGCTCGCCACGAGCAGTAACAACGTCTTCTTTTCTTTTCGATTCCAAGTCTCTGGTTGTTGTACTTCGCTGCCACTTGGCAAGGTGGAGCCTCTGCCCCCAAGCAGCCGGATACCTTCCGGGGATGCTCACTTAAGGTAAACACCCTCGCTTACGCTCTCCAGAAAAGTGCACAGAACTGCGACTTTTCAGCTGATGTACCAACAGCAGCTGATTTGGGGTTAGCTCAGAACATGGAACTGTTGGAATCCCAACTACAGGGGATCATGGAGGTCTCTCTTGAGGGACCTTCCTACGATCAGTTGTTCTGAGAACAGCGGGAGTGCTACAGCATGAGCTCAAGGCATCACAGCCAAGATGCTATAACAGCTTTTGATCAAGCCACACATCTGCTATTGGGAAGTACGAGTAGGGCAGTCCCTCAGACAAAAATATCGCTGCTAGCCATATCTTTCGCACTGACTCCTAAAAGAAGCCACATACAGAAGACGCCTGTCCGCTCTGTTTCGAACTTCTCTAGCTGGTCCTGGCCAAAAAGATGCGGCGGATTGGGTGCAATCCCTTTTGGGATCGCTCAAGGACCCTACTGATTCAAACGGACTGCGATTTAGTACGCATGTGGCAAACAGCCGTGTTGCAGTGATCAAGACTGTTCACATCCACCCTATATCTGCCCTCAATCCCCTAAACCCCAGAGCCCCCAGGCCCTAAGTCCTAAACCTTAAACCTACTCACTAAACTCTAAGCCCCCTAAACCCTATAGTCCCCCTTAAGTAGATAGAATATGGCTTTGGGTAAATTATAATAGGATCCCCATATACCCCATATTCTATCTACTTAAGGGGGACTATACATATACGGCAATCTACCCCAAAAGCCTGTTACAGCTTTTCAGGCCTTGCAGTACCTCTGCAAACCTGAAAG
>CAJNIZ010021646.1:28667-44402 GCA_905231905.1 Symbiodinium pilosum
GCAACAACTACCGCCTAGACTAAATGAAGTAAACGGTAATTTTGACCGCGACTCATATAACCCTATATAACCCCTATATAACCCATTATAATGGTTTCCTAAACCCTAAACCTACACACTTCGATCCCTGGACTCCGCTCCTGAGCAGCACTCCTCCTCTGGTGCAGCTCCTGACCTTCCTCCAGGGCAAGCAGACTGCACTGGCACCCTTATCTGAGGGTATAGGGCCTTGGGGTTTAGGGTTTGGGGTTCCTGGTTTAGGTATATAGGTGTCTATGGGAATATAAGGGTATGCAGAGATATATCAGGGAATGTGGAGGCATATAGACGCTCTATGGTTTAAGGCGAGTGGAGAAGAAAATGGAAACAACTACATGATTGAGAGCTTATGATTTAGGGAATTCGGGTTGGGGAGAGACTGAGGGAATGGATTCTTGCCCTGAAGCCCCCGATTCCCCACAAGACACCAGCAAGTGACATGATGCATGGGAGTTTGACAAAATTCCCTAGAATCTTGTAAGTATGGTCTATGAAGATTCTATCGGGATTGTAAAGAGTGCGTGGGATTGATTATGGGAGTTTCACCCAATCAGGGTCCTATAATAACTCGTATAGCATGGGGGGCAGTATCTATGCGGTGATGCCGCATTATTCGCCTAGGTTGCTGTGAGAAACCTGCATAGGGATCAGCGCTACAGCAAGAACCAAAATCGAAGGACTCACTGTGCTGACTTTACGCGACCTCCCAACAGCACTGCACTGCTTGTCGTTTGAGCCATATTCGCCGCAGCAGCACCAGGACTCTTTGGGGATGGTGATGTGAAGTCGAAACGTGAGACCGATGATGAAAGGTAGAAAGTGTGGAGATGCCAACTGGCCCGGTCGCACTACAAATTGTAATCAACATCATCACGATGATAGCTGACCGCCATCCGAAGCAACCAACATGTGGAGGCACAATCGAAAGCACCGCCATGGTTGTCATGGTCATCATCCATGACCAGCACAAGCATCATCACCCTCATGATCATAACCGATCCCACTACTACATCTACTACTATCACCATGCTACTACCACGAGTACTTCAACTGTTATCATCATCATCACCACCACTGCAACGATGAACGGCACCTCCTGAACAGCGCGGATGTGGTCAGCCAAAAGGCATGCCAGCCTGCATCAAACATTGACACGAAGAGGAATGGCTGCAGGAGGTAGTAGACTCTTTCGTGGCGGCGGAAGCAGTGGTGAAAATGCATGGTGACAAATCGTTGCTGCAGCCAATACTGCTGACAATTTGGTGTTGTCAAGAACAACGTGAGACGATTCTAGAATCGCCGCACCCTTACCCACCTGCTCGTTTTGAGTTTTAGGCGATCGTGAATGAACTAGTGATTTGGGAATCATGGCTTGGAGACCTCTGTTGGATCCTAGATGCAACTCGAAACCTCTATGGAAACGCGGCAAGAAACCTGCTGCATGCCCCACGACATGCGAATATCTTGACCACAGCAAACCGCCGCCGAAATCATGCTGACTGGAAGCTCATCGATTTGCGACGACTGCTGCGATGAAGGCCTGAATGCAGTTGCTTTCAGATGGTTGCTTGTCAAGGTCATCCACTATGAGTTAAAGCTCATGAAGACCCCAGAACGCAAGTGTATAGGCAAGCAAAACAAAATGCTGAGTCATGTTTGAGCTTGCTTGACAACTGTTTTCGCGAGCCACCTTGTACTTGCTGCACTTGTCCACGTCCGCAAACCCTGAAGCCTAAACTAAGCCGTGTGGTGATAACATGGCCAGGCATCTGATCCCGCACCGGCATCCCATTGCACATCATCACCTCGAAGGAGAATCCAAGGGGACTTCAAGGATGCACGGCAACACAGCTTATGAATATCTAAATTCTGCTCCTGCTTGCTGTCACTATTGCTTCTTGCAATTCATATTTGAGCAGTCTGGACTCTATTGCAAGTATTGCTCATCTAGCGGTTCATGCAAGTACGGCCAATTTTAGAAAATCAGCATTTGCATCATTCTTGCTACAACTACAGAAAGGACTGCTGCCAGACCCCGCAAATCAAGGGTTTTGACATGGAAATAACGACTTGCTCTTGACCTCAGGCTATGTACTAAAAAGGCTGGGTTGTTAGAGTATCATGTATTGAACTGTTGAGCGTTTGTGATACTTCTAACCCTGTATTCGCTCAAAATACAGTTCGAAAGAGTCTTGTGAGGAAGCCCAAGCGTGGTCTCATAACAGTCCCTTCTCAACAACTATCACTATCATGACTAGAAATATATTGCAATGCTTGTACTGCTATGACTATGCTTCTATCACTGCTCGGCATTGCTTCTGCAGTAGGAGTCGTGGCAGAACCACAAGCATCGTAGTTGCCACGAGTAGCTGCATACCCATAAAAATACTACTATCGCTTGGAGGTTCGGGGTAATTATCACCCACTTAGAACCCAATAGGGTGACTTACAGCGTCAAGAAGTCTTGGAGTCCCAATGTAGCCCGTCTCCAAGTATGCCCGAGCATAGCGTAGTGCATCCCGGAAGCCGGGCGGTAGCATGGCAGGGAGGTTCGAACGCTTTCCATGCAGTTCATCCAGTAATCACCTGACAGGGTTAGGGTTTTGGGTTTATAGTCCCCCTTAACTAGATAGAATATGGGATGTATGGTGGTCTTAATATAATATACCCAAAGCCATATTCCATCTACCTTAGGGGGACTATAGGCTGTTTAGGGTTGAGCTTTCTTGAGAAGTCATTTGGTAGGTGGTCAAAATTATGGTCCTCGTTTGGGTACCCTGTAAATTAGAGGCCGGCCGTACTACACTCAGGACCCAAAAAGAAAACAACCTAGCATCTTGAAAAGTAGGATCATGATAGTTGGAAAGGGTCGAAAAGCCCCGTATTCAGGCATGGCCATCTCGTGCACGCTCATGTTCAGCTACATTAGCCAGTCCGTTCATGTCACGTGCTGTGCTGACTGGCACAAAAGCAGTGTGGCGTGTCAATGTCAAATGCGGACCATGGAGCGTATTTCCTCAGCTGTGAACTCCTTCCCATACTTGCAGAGAATCCTGGGCGTCATCACGTTGCACTTGCAGAGAGCCTGCTAAATGCTCACTGATAGTTGCTGCTTTTCACGCCAAGAGTCTCAGTGTATGTACATATGGCGCCATCTTCTGGATCCAGCTTCACCTAAAGCAAGGAGTCCGTGGCTTCAAAGAGCTAGTCATGGTGGTCCTTGAGGTAATCTTATGGGGCAGTTGCTAGTTGCTTGAGCCCCAACATGGGAGGAAAGTTAGCTTGAATGAACACGCACTACTTTCTGGCAGCGGATAAAATAACCTTACCACAGCATCATGGACAAGGAAGGAAGTAGGAGGATCCCTACTGAAGGACTCTATAGGAATGACACTAAGATGTGATGGCACCTGCCTTCGGCTCTCCCACGACGGTGGCCGGATCGTCTGCCAGACCCAGAAACCGTAGCAAAAGCTCCTTCAACATGGCTTATACTATACGAGATACACTATAAGTTTATGTAACATACCAGAATAGACTATATGAGATATACTACAGTCTTATATGATATGCCAGAAGATACAGTCTCAGTATTCTGCGGGAATCCTCACAACATGGATTGTAAACCTATGACCCCGGCGTCTCTTGGATGCTGGAAGGTGGTTACTAGAAAAAGGAAGGGCTGTGGAGTCAAAGCAAAGGTCTTCACGACTTTTGGATGCTTTTCCAGCATGCCTGCTACGGTACTGACAACTTAGGTTGGGCCCCCACCCACTAATAGTGACCACAAGAGGTAATGGTAATCATATTAGGGTCCTCATATATTCCTAGTATACCACTATTAGTGTGTGGGGGTTCAACCCAACTGACAACTCACTTAGAAGAAACCACTGATGCTCAGAATGTTAGTGCGAGGCCAAATCCAAACTACTGCCCGGTCCAGGCCCCAGGTCTGTGGCTCAGAGGTCTCCGGCGCCCGGCGCCGTTCCTCCGCACCCTCCTCAGGCAAATTTCAGGTAAACGGGTCCATTAAAGGTGTAGGGCTTAGAGATGTTCATAGACTACATATGTTCTCCAACGCTTTTAACCCCACATGGTGCCAAACAGTCTGTACACCGCAAAGTATGCTGCCTTAGTGATTCAACACGTGAAATCTCAAGGATCGCCACATTCCAGGATATTCCCACTGTCGTGACCAAATGCCAAACTCTTTCCCTTGCAAAACCCCAAGCCCCTCCTCTATTTAAGCCAGACCATGACCCACTAACCCCTGAACCTCTGCTCAAAGGCAACTGCAATCGCCCTCTGAGGCTGGAGCAAAGGCCCAGTCTAAGACCGAGCGGAACTGCGCTGGATCCTTGCTGTTGCTTTAGGTTCCAGATTTCAAAGTAGAGTACACTTCCAGTGTATGAGAGAAATCGTGTCACTAGTCTGGGCTCTACATCCTCCTGCCCGGATCTTCAAGATTTTGCCTAGGGCAAGATGTGTAACTGCGGGATGAGCATGGGGAATAAACTATGTGAGGGGTAGGAACTACATAACGATCAATCCTCTGCTAGATTGCAGCATTACAGCTTAGCCGAGATCTGCAATCAGGCAGGGTGTTGCTGCATTGCACGTCGCTTTGAGGTTTCGACTAGGTCGAGGAAGATGCGACCCTCCTCGTCCTCAGTGGAACAGTGCAACGGCCGCGCTGGGTTGGCACGCAACAGTACACAAATACTTGAGGGAATTCCAAAATCAGGATTCTACCGTACCTAAAATGCTGTGTGCCCAGAACTAGTAGTATTACAGTAGGAGCCCCAAAGCAAACATACATTTGAGAACAACCCATATTACGGTGACCCGAGTTTGGGCATGAACCCTTCTTTGCAGCTAAGCCTCCAAGCTTGCGTATCCACCCCATCGGCCGGTCACCAGAGAATGCAGGAGTGACTTGGGAAAGCATTCAAACTGCTCGCCTGGGTTGGGGCCAAGAGTAATAAAACCGAAGTGTCCGTATGAGAACTGAAGCAGATTGAAGCAGGAAACCAGCCATATCATGATCCCGCAACATGCCAAATAGTGATAGAAGTTCGAGAGAGCACTGTTCTCCATTCTTCATTTCCCGAAGACTTCAGGGATGACTAAAGGATTATCCATTGAACAAACATGTTTCTGCTGCGGTGCTTAATCCGGTTGTTGTTACAATCCGTTACGAAGACTACCAATTTCAGTATTACTGGTGGTGAAGCTGGTGGCAGCAGTGGGTGTCGGAGCAGCAGCGGTCAGTAGCGGTTGCTGTAGCAGTAGCATCAGCCCTAGCAGGCCCAGCAGCCCTGGCAGCATTGGCAGTGCTACAAGTAGCAGCAGCAACAGCAGCAGCAGTGGCGGCAGCAGCAGCAGCAGAAGTAGTCGTGGCGGCAGCGGCGGCGGCGGCGGTGGTGGTGGTGGTGGCGGCAGCCAATACCGCGATAGAGCGAGCTGCGACAAAGCTCAAAGCCAGTGTCACCACCGACGTTGAGCTTGACGGCGCCTTTCCTCGGCGACAGCTGCCAATGGCACAGCGCAGCGTTCTTGTTGATTGTTATCACATGCCACACCGCTGCCAAGGCACTCTGCAGACGCGGGCAATGCCTCCTGCTGGAGCTGTGCCACCTGCACCTGGCGGATGAGGCCGACGGGCATCCTACCCCAAGCAGAAAAAACAACTTCTCGTCTTGCAGCCACTTTGAATTCGCATTCTCTACATAAAGCCACGGTTTAGCAGCGTTGCTTCTGCTGAGCAACCTCGAGCTCCTCAACTTCCAGCCGCAGCTCGTCCAGGTACTTGCGGATAGCCTTGGGGAAAGAGGGCAGAGGGCAGACACTGGCTTCTGGCAGATGTTGGGACATGTCGGGACTGCAGGCCTGCGCCGACTCGTCACAAGTCTTCCGCCGAAGCTTCGTAGCACTCGTAGCATCATCCGTGTTCGCCATCAAGGCACTCAAGTTGTGAGCATGAGAACTTCTTCAAGCAGTGCTGTGCTGCGGACATGTGTCATGGTTCGGGACTTGCCAACTTCGTTCTAGGTCATTCATTCGGCGGGGCTCTGTGTCCAACAAGTGGTGCGAGGTTGCCGGAAGCTACACATGCTGCCATGTAGAAACAGCAGGCTTGATTGGTTCAGGCCCGCAGGCACCGCCTACTCTGCAGCCATCCCTGCTGAAGCCAACGCGTTGAGCCCAGCATTGGGTCTAAGAGACGTGAGCTCAACTTGCAGCCCCTTGACATAATCTCTGCACGGGAAACTCCATCAAGGAAGCCCCCTCATGGCTTGGCAGAGCCCACCGTGAACACTATTATTACTGAAGACCATCCTGAAAACTATTACGATTAGCACTACGGTGGATGGAGAAAATTATGAGGAAATCTTGCACTACTTGGGAACCCAAAAACTGCGCTTATTGGGGTATAGGGTAGATTAGGTGGTGCAGAATTTCTTCCATCCACTGTATTTATTGAAATTACGGAGACTACCAACATAGACCCATCACCGCGCTGCAAAAAATTCAAATCAAAAAGATGTGTGGGCGCACCGCTGTCATCCGAGCGGGCAGTTTCAGTGCCAGAGGCGGCGGCCCCTGCGATGTCCATTGCCAACTGTGCTTCGGCAGGCAAGCTCTTTGCTTTCTCGTGAGGCTGCATGAAGCAAGACGAGACAAAGCGGAGACACTTGTGTCTCAAGCATTCTCCTGCTCTTTTTCACATCCTCCAGGCACGACCTTCCTGAAGCAAACTGCAAGCACAGAGACAGCAGGGCAATCCCTGATTTATGCCTGGGATTCCTAAATGGTACCCTTGTTTTGCCTGGCACATCCATTGGCTCCACCGGCTGCAGCTGCGAGTGCTGTGGCGAGATGGAGCCTCAGGCATTCTGAAGGGGTTAAAGCTGGGGTGCCCGTAGGATTTGGAAAGGTATGGGAAGACGATGGGGTTATCCACCTCAAGGATCGTGTTGTGATTGTTTGGAGAAACTTGGGAGGGTTTCTGGGAGTATCGTCAGAGATCTTGGGTGATTCCTCGCGTAATAAAGACTGAGATGCCGCGCGAAATCCGAGTAAAAAAGGGATCCGTGAGACCCAAATAACAGCAAAATGAAAGATAAACCCTGTAAACCCAGTTTCCATTTCATGTTCCATGGTCGTTTCCCTTTGATTCTCCGTTCTTTGGGTCCAAAATCTGTAAACCCAATCCAACGCCCTAAACCCTGAATCCTAAACCATAGGCCCAAAACTTGGGGCCCTAAACCCTAAACCCTCAACCCGTCCAAGCTCCCAGCTCAGGCTGAAGAGGCCACCCTGATTCAGCGTTTCGGGAGCGCAAGCCTGGGATAAGGCTTAGGGTTTAGGGTTTAGGGTTTAGGCCTGGGCAGAATTTGGAGCTATAAGGGTCTAGGGTTTTTGGATCTACCCCGAGGTTATATGAGACATATTACTTCAGGGTTCAAGGTTAATCTAGGGCCTCTATGAGGTTATATAGGGGTAATGGAAAAGAATGGAAACTACAGTTTGGGGTTTAGGGATATTACCCTAGAAATGATGAATCAAATGTAAAAGAGATGAAATGGAAACTGGGAAGAGGACATACGGGTGTATACGGATTAGAGTTTCCAACAATTCGGGGGTACCATTTTAGGCCCCCTTAATGAGGAATGTAATGCTTAAATCTATATTGAGGTCCTCCTATGTTGGGAAACTACCATATCCAAAAGGCCATGAGCGCAAGCAACTTTCGCACTTGTTGCAAAGGTGCTTCTCCAGCCTGCACTGGCTGCGCAGCATCGAGAGAAGGTTCCCGACGGTTGGGATGGAAAGCCCTGCGCAGCAGAGCAGCATGCCAGGACCAACCAGTCCAACCAGCATACGAAAAAAAGTCCTACTGTATGAAGGTACCCTCAGCCAAACGGACATGGAAATTTACAGAAATCTGTGGAATCTCCTTTTAGGTTTCCAAAACACAATGCCGAACCATCTGGCAAAGCATCATCTAAGGACTTTTGGAGGGACCCCTAATAGGGACCCTTGTAGCTTATGGGGTTAAGAAGGGGACATCCTAGGGATATAGGGGTTATATAATGACTATGTAAGGGTAATGTATGGTAATGGGATTAAGGGTCCCTATTAGGGGTCCCTCCTTCAGTTTCTAGACATCAGGACACCCGTGCCGAGACTTTTCTGCGCACATGACCCTTGGTGGGAGGGTTTTGGACTGCCAGGCCACTCGACCGTGACCAATGCAACCCTAGCTCAGGACAACAAATCCTGTTAAATCGGAGTTTGCGTGACTGCGCGCTTGTCTGCTCCATGCTGCCTGAAACCCAAGGAAGGTTGCCTGTGTCCGTTAATTGGCAAGCAAACTACGTAACAGCACCTGCGAACCATCGTCTAGTCCAATCCACCTCACCATGCCCGGATGTTTGGCGCGCAGCCACACATGTGTTCCAGAAGGGGCGACACTGGAATCAGACCCTGTGTTTAATAGGAAGCTCCCAATATAACCCCAACATAACCCTATATAACCCCTATATAATCCATTATAGTAGTTTCCATTTTCTTTTCCATTATCCCAATATAACCAATTCACACATTTCGGAAACTGCACGTGCGACTCCGGGCGCTCATCCGCTGGTGCCTCAGGCAGAGGAATGCACAGGAACACACGACTTGAAGTGCTTGGCAGAAGACCACTGGCGTTGTCGTACGAAAAAGCCTGCAAAATAATTCAAACATGAACACACTTCCACCAAAAAAAACAGGCTGCACAGCAGTAACGGCCGAGTTTCTCAGTCAGGGCACCCCAAACGTGAGCCTGTAATCCCCCCCATCAGGCTTTGACATCAGGCCTACATGATACTACATGTATACAGCAATTTTCAACCCCCGACATTGCCACTGCTACTCCCGGTTCCTCCTAGACTCCTAGGCGTTAAACATGTTGCCCCCGTAGGCTTTTAGCGGGCAGAGTGGAAGTTGCAGGGGTCCAGGTTTCCTCAAACGCTCTCAAGAAATCCTGAATGTGGATGTGGCCATGTCATGACACTATAATGGCCGATTGACCTCAAAAAGCTACACAACCTGCAGACATGTATCCCTGAGCCTCAAGCACTGTATGTTTCACTATGAGTAGGGCATGAAAGAGGAAAGGGTGTAGGAAGCACTCACCCGCTGTTTTGTCTTATCCGCTCTTGTTTTTTCATCTGTAGTGAGGGACATGAGTTCTGCCACTTGCCTGATTGCAGGGCTAATACCTGAACTTCTGTAGCAACTGGATCCTTGCAGTCCTCTCATACCCACTGACATATCACGGTCTCCAGCCAGGCCATCTTTTCCTGTAAATGAAACATGCACCCCCTGCCTCAGTGGAGGTGGTAGAAGGTCCCAGAGCGATCGCGGCCTGAAAGCCAGATGTTTGCAAGGCTTCTCACATCAACAGCATGAACATGATGGTCCCTGCTGCAGCTTTCATCAGGGAATCTTTTGCAGAGAGTGGTGATCCTGTCTGAACCTGTCGGCGCATCGACCAAAGCCGAGGGTATCCAGGGTCTGAGGCTTAAAGCCCTGAAATTGCAGAGATTGGGCGTTGGTTGAAGGTCTGAACAAAAAGGTCTAATCTTGTTCCCCTCTCACGAAAGAGTTACACACAACCCGGCCCAAAGCCCCAAGACTCCCCACCCCGATGCATGCGTGGAGTCACAGCCAGAGTAATTGGAAGAAACAAAAACCGGGAGGGATACGAGGGAATATGTAATATGATTACATGTATAATGTATGGTGACTAAACAGGGAATTTATTCTCTTATTCCGTACCAACCACCAGTAAGCCAGTTTATAGCATGCTGCTTGCCATCGCGCAGAGAAAATGATAGCCTACTTGACCCAAAAACACAAAGCCCTAAATTTTAGACTATCGCAACACATCGCAAGCTGCAAGGCATGCTGTTGTTGTTGTACTTTTTTCCACTATAGAAATGTAATTATGGAAAATGAAGTGGAAGCTACTATAATGTTGGGGTTATATTGGTTTCAGATTTGGATAATGGAAAATCAACTGGATTGGATACAATAGCCAACAGCACGCATGGGCTTAGATTGAGACCTCGGCTAGGCTATAGAAATGAGATCACCCGTCTAAAGCAACATCAGGAATACCGCAACCCCTGGTTGTGACTCACCCCTGCACTCCCTCGTTACAACGGCTTGACCATGCAAAAAACTCACTGAAACCCTGAGGCCCGAAACGCCAAACAGGCCTTCATCTATCAGATCATCAGGATCCTCCACGTCAACTTCAGCAATCTCCGGGATGCGCTGCATGAGGTACTTCCTGTATGCGCTTGCCAGGCCACATGATGAAGGCCACTCAATGACAGCCATACTTCTGACAGCTTTCACAGAAGCTGCACAAAGTTGCCTCAAAGTGGACGGAATGCTAATTACGGCAGCATCAGCTGTGCATGACAAGAGTACAGCGATGAAATTCGAAAGCCTTGTTCCTAGGTCTAGAACAGCGCAAACTTCTCGAGTCAGGCGGCCTCACGCGTTTGAGGACATCCTGCAATCAAGCCACGCAATTATGATGTGCCAAAGAGCACAAACGCTGCCCAAGTACTGCCATCAGAAAAAGCTTGAACCTGAATATCCCTTCTTCGTGCAACGTGAGGCAAAAAATGCTGCTATGCCATCAAGATATTATCCGAATCACCTAGCAATCTTGGCAGCTTTGTCGAGCGGGCGGCTCTGAAAGCAGTGGGTCTGTAGCTGTGCTGCTTGGGAGGTGCCAAAGACACCTCAATGTATACAAGACTATGTTGGGGCTTTCCATTATTGCACATGTACATGCCCATGTACGCAGAAGAAGGTCGCCAGACTATAAGCAGACCTCAAAGGAGATGGCAATGATACACACAATTCAGGTCCCAACACCCTGTTGTACATCACTCGCCTCACGGTTGTGCCAGAAGGCACCATGGAGGTGGATGAATACCATCGGGCCCTCCACCTCCACCAGGTCAACCTTAAAATTTGAGCGACAATGAAAACTTCTATAGTATAATGGGGTATAATATACTGTTAATGGGGTTAATGGAAAATAAAATGGAAAGTACTATACTTTACAATGGATGCGCTGCACAGAGTCAGGGCAAAGCGGTCAGATCTGAGGTCGCATGCAAGTCCAGCGCATCCAAGCCACCTTTCCCGTGATGCCAGCACCCCTCAGTATCCAGACAGCGCTGCTCTGTTGTGGACAAACTCGCGAAAGGAGTTGCATGATAACCTCCATAGAACTCCCCCGCAAATCTTGCCCGGAGATAGTTCAGTCAGGGCTGGATTGTGAGGCGTGCGAGGCATGCTGGGCTCCCTACGAGCTCTCTACCACGTAGCCGAAACAATTCTGCAGGTGATGGTACCGGGCCTCCTGAAGGACGACCTGCAGAAGCAAGAGGGGACAATGCCCGCCAGTATTCTTTGATAGTTTTTTTTGAAAGGTTTCCAGCCTCAACATTCTCCGGAGTGAGTGTCAGAGGTTCACCGATCGGCTCGCTACCAGGAACCTTGTGAATCAACAGCTCACAGCCTGCAACTCTGAAGTATGCCCCCTCAAACTACTACCATTATGTTTATCACTATTGTTCGTATTAGTACTACTATAATTCTTTCTATTCTTACTATTATCACTCTTGGACGACGCGATCTGCCGCCCAGTGCTCCAATTTGGCAGAGGGTCCGCTCGCACGAGGATCTCTGATCGTGGTTGACGCTGAAAGGCGGAAGGCCGCACTAGCGGCACCTTGCGGTAAAATCGGATAAAAAGGAAGGCGACACATGCGGATCTCCCAAAATTAGGAGTACCCTTTTGGAAGTCCCCATAATAGGGATCAATGTTTTTTAGATTCCTTTTCGAGATGGAAATTCCCATATTGACCACAAAAGCATGCAGATCGACTTTGCCAGTGCACCCTCCAGATACGCTGAGGAACAAAAGCCACGAACTTCACCAGAAGTACCTTGGTCCATGCGCAGCCAAAGCAGTTATGACACTATAGACCACTATAGGGGTTCAGGGCTTAAGGTAGGATTCATATAAACTTTTGTGGAATCCCAGTTCCTATTTCATTTTTTCGTTGTGGCTTCCAGTCGGTTCTCCATTATTGCAATGTTCAGTCTCTTTTCCATTATCCCCGTATAATACCTCTTGCATGAAACTTGGCTTGTATCTGGTTATGGCAAAGCCATCATGCCTGATCAGACCTAAACTTCTTCACGTCTTTGACCAGAACGACCCACAATGGGGGCCTCCAGACTGGATCCTGCAGCTTGGGAAACCTTCTTTCTCATGCTGCGGCCAGGTTGCTGCCGCCAAAGAAGCTGCAAGGACGTTTGAGCGCATGACTGGGAAGGCGCCGAAAGCGCCGGGCTCCAGAATCCACAGGCTGGAGGATAATCCGAGGTGCACGTTGCAGGATGCTGCCATACGTCACTTCTATAAGCTGGCTTATGTCTGAAACTCAGAAACCTTCATATGCTGGACTCTGACACGTAATACATGTGGAACATTGACCATCTGACGAACCCAACTGCCGCAGACAAGAGCTCAAGCTTCCACACATCTGCGCCGGCACCTCCCGAAGAAGCTCTGCCCTGCCATCCCATGCAGGCCCCTTCTACCATACTGCATCCTGCCTGGGCTCATGGACGGGTCTCGCTGCCCTGGCCTCAGACTTGAGGCTTCCAGCACGCAAGAGCCTTCTGCTGTGAATTTTCTTGGGACAGAATATTTTGGGTGGCATGGCAAATCTTGACAGCAAACTGCAAGTTTTGGCAGATGCATGTGCTCACCGGGCAGCGCACGTCAGCAACCCAATGGCCATCCATCTGCTGAGGGAAACCACGAACACCTCAGCAGCCACCCTTCTGTGCTTACAGATCGCTGGCGTGAAAAAAGTATCTTCTTGCCTGCATTGGCCCAGTATGGAGAGGCTTCCTGGCGGAGACAGCCAACTGTCAGCTAAGTGTGTCCTACCATGTGGAAGCTTCCATAAATACAAAATCCCAATATCTTGTGATCCTTGGTATAAGGGCTCCTCAAATATTTGCAAGCCCCTATCTTTTTTAATGCTTGCCACGACCAGCGTCCTGCGCAGGGAGCAGCTGCGAGCTGCTCGACATGCGGGAAGCGTTTGCGCGGGCCTGCCAGGCAGGCGCGCAGCAAGGATGCCAGATAGAAGCCTGTCAAAATTGTGCTCCCTTGTGGAGTACCCTAAATTATGTGGGGGGGGCGGTTTTTATTCGTCACCCAAACAAAGACCATAGTTTTGACAACCCCCTCCAAGCTCAAAAAGAATGGAGCGAAATGCTCTGTTTTCAGCACAGGCGGAGCAAAGGGCAAGGCACCGGACTTAAGCTCATTGGCTGTCCGTGTCTACTCACTGCGTGATGCACCCGCGCCTGGCAGCCAGTGGCCAGACCACTGAATGTCTTGAAAACGTAGACTTTGTCTTACTGCTTGAGATTGCCAGTAATACTTTGACCCAAATGCACCTGACAAGGTCCTGTTCATCAAAAGGCGACTGAGCCAAGCACGCCCACACGAGGATCGCGGCAGCAAAGTGACCTATACAAGTGACTTCACCAGAGGCGCGTCTACTGGACGCTCCGAAGTGACCCTTGCTCCTGGACCTGGTCTGCAGAGGGTAAAGGTCACATGGCCATGTGCCCTTCTTAGCAGATTTGTCTTCAACCCGAACCTTGCAGTGCTGAAGGCAAGAAGAGCTCGACCAATATGCCTGCAAAATCAAGGCGGACACAGCGACATCTCAGCTGGTGGTCCACGATTTTGCAAAGCTGAGCCCCGACGCCTTGCAGTGAAGCCGGTAAAGTGGCCTCGACGGGTCAAGGTAGGGGTAACCCGTTAACGAGATGGTTTCATGGCTTCGGCTTTTCAAAGTGGTGCCCCTCACTCCAAGGCATCAGAGCTTGGCTGCCCTTGCGGTCGCCCTATCTTTGATCCCTGCCAAGTTGATGCATTCCTGCCTCTTGCGGGGCTCTTCCTCATGGAGTGCGCACATGCGGGTCGGCCCACGAGCTCCACAGTCACAGGACCATCATTGCAGAGGTCCACCTGCCTATGCAGGTTGGCAAGAAGTATTGACTCAACAAGAGCACTGCGCAGGTGCTTCCGGGCTACATGTCGGCGCCAAACTCACCGGTCTGCACGCGATCCTCGCCAATCTCCTGAACTATCCGATGAGCCAATGAGCCAATCGCTTCAGGGTAAGCTGAAATCCCTTGCAAAGTGCGATGTCAGTGTCTCACCCTTACAAAAAAACGGTAAGTGCTGAGACCTCGAAGCGGTAACAAGGGTAAAGCGTGGCCCTTACAAGCCCGCGTCTCTCCTGCTGGCAGGTTTCGACAAAGGCTTCATAAATGGGCTCTGCCTGGCGCTGTGCCAAATGCTTCTTAGGCTTCTTTGCAGCACACCTGTCACCGGGACTTGAAACTTCGGGACACACAGGTGCTGTGTGAGTTGGGTCTGTCACGCCTCGCTGGCTCCCATCGCACGATTGAAGTTGGGCTTCGTGCCTTTGAATGTTGCGAAGAGGGTGAACTGGCTCACAACCTCAATGGAGGCAGGTAAAGGGCAGGGTCCAGAGCTTCAAGGTCTGTTGGCTGCTCAGGCGCAGGCCAGGACCCCATAATTGTTGTCAACAACCTCAAGCCAAAGCAGCAAAAAGCGCAACATGACTGCCACGTTTGCTATA
This sequence comes from Symbiodinium pilosum, assembly GCA_905231905.1. Taxonomy (NCBI): domain Eukaryota; class Dinophyceae; order Suessiales; family Symbiodiniaceae; genus Symbiodinium; species Symbiodinium pilosum. The sequence continues at coordinate 43,487 of CAJNIZ010021646.1, forward strand.
GTCACAGTCACTCCAGTATTCGACTGCTGGGATGTGAGGGCATGGGAAGGGATACTGGAACCGGTCTCAATTTACATGAATTAAAACCGAACGAGCCTCACTGAGTCCTCAGCTGTCCCCTCATGAAGTTCTGATAATGGCAAACACCCTCCCCCTTACCCCCTGAAGCCTAGCCCTGAACACTAAACCCTAAGCCTTAAACCGTAGACCCGAAAACTGAACCTATAAACCCTAAGCCAAAGTGGCAGTTTCCCAAAATAGGGGGGCCCTAATACAGACCCTATTCATGACACATAAATGTATACATATATATATATATAGATATATAGATATATAGATGTATAAATATTTATGTGTATATATATATATATGAAAATATATATATATATACACACTCCATATTTTGGGGACCCCGAGAATGGTACAAACCCTATTTTGGGAAACCCTAAACCCTGAACCCCTAAATAGTAGCTTCCATTTTCTTTTCCATGATCCCTATATGACCCCTACAGACCCCCTATAGAACCTTATAGTATAATAGTTCCTCATGTTCTTTTCCATAACCCCTTCACACCCTCCCTAAACCCTAAACCCTAAACCCTAAAACCCTAAAACCCTAAAACCCTAAAACCCTAAAACCCTAAACCCCTTTTTACCCCCATTCTAAAAAAAGAAGCTCAGGGTGCCGCTGAGGAAGCCCAGCTCTTCGCGGCATCCCTGCATCTGAGCCATAGTCTAAACTCCTAGTATCCCCCTTAATATCCCCTATAATAGTCCCCTATATAATCCCCTATATAACCCCCTTTAAGGAGTTTAGACTATGGTTCATCTGAAGTCTTTCAGCTTTTGCAAGTCCAACCGTCATGGCTTAAAGCTTAGAGTCCCCCTTAAGTACATAGGGGTTATATTGGGGTTA
>CAJNIZ010021646.1:55757-75627 GCA_905231905.1 Symbiodinium pilosum
GAAATGACAATTGAAACTACTATATCCGCCGAGGCATCCGGCCTTAAGCATCTGAGGGGAAACACTCTACCCACGTCACCTGCATTGCTAGCTCGAGCCGTTTTTAGATGTAGAGCTGTGGCAAGCTCTGGTCATGCCAGTGCACTCCCAGGCACAACACCCCCCCGCTCCCTCCCTTCCCCCCACGCCTCCCCACGCCTGCACGCTTTCTCACCCCAATCTCCCCTTCCTCCCCGTCCTGAAAAACTCAGTGTGAACCGGAAAGCAATACTCCAGAGCTTGAGCCATCAACCAGTCAAGGGTGATAGTGTTGATGACATGCTATTTGCAGAGCTTTTGCAGTCTGACTTGCCTTGTTTAGTGCCTGGTGCCTCAACCTTATCATTTTACATCTTCATTTCAATTTTCGTTTAGTGCTGCTTCTGTAATTACCGTTGGCTGTGCTGGCACAAACCTTTCTCGCCTCCCCAGCACCCACACGCCTCCCTTCCCCCGCTTCCCGTATTGCGGATGACATTATTGACGAGCAGACAAACTCATGAATGAGCCGAAGGGAAAGCAATGGCAATGCCCAACGAAGACCCGTGAGAGCCGCTCTATGGGCTTCTGTGTCTATGCCACTTCAAGAATGCAAAATGGCCCCTCTTTGCCTTTCTTCACTTCGCACCTCGCCTCCCCTCCACCTCCTCCCAGCAGGCTGCGCTGCTGTCCCAGGGTTACTAGGATCCGATTTCCAAAAACCCCGCGAAGTTCAAGGTTTGGGTTTCTCATTTTCAGCTTTCGGCCTCGCCAACCCACCTCGAGCCAGACCGAGGCAGCACGCCTTTAGTATTCAGTGTTGAATGAAACGGCAACATAGGGACTACTACTGGGATCGATTCCTCCGTTCGCCGCTAACAACCAGTAAGTTCACGTCTGGGGCTTAGGATCACGTAGGATTTGGACAGCCCCCCCTCTTAATCAAGACCACACTGTAGGCCCCTGACATGGGCCCTTACCCCTCGGGCCTTACGCAGTCAGGGTCTATACCTTGTACGCAACATCATGGCCCCTAGAACCCACTAAGATAAGCCCAGGGCCAATGCTGGGGGCTGCAAAGCCTCCACCTCCTTTTTTAACTCCTTTCGGCCCCACAGCTTCGAGAGACTGCAACGCACCCCTCGATTGTCGGAGCGTAACCACACAAATTGTTGCATAGAAGCAGTCCACCCGCGCGCTATGAGCGGCAAGTCGACCTGCTCGCCTGAAAGGTTCCCATCCAGCTGCACTCTCACGGCTTCGCTTTGGGCAGTTGTGGGGCAACTAGGCTGTGTTCTCTATAGTCTCAGCACATCGCCTTGATTACGCAAATGACGGCCTGCGATATGTTCCTACTTCATGTCAAGTTGTCGCAGGACGGCCACTGACAACGACCAGTTGACGGAGCGCAGCTATTCTAGAACGTGTCAGGCGTAGATGAATTGGTGTTGTTCTGAATACACGTTCTGAAGCAAAAAGATCCACAACAGTTTCTCCAGTTTGCTTCATTTGAATGGCGAAAACTGGCAGGCTCCATTACCAAGTATAAGTTCCCGGATGGACCACAAAATTGAAAAACTCTCGCTCTAGAGTACACCTCGCAACAAACGCTCTCAGTAGCTTCTGAAGTTGAGTTGCAAATTTTGCTAGTCCCAGTCCGACTATGGTCGTAATGCATACCAGTGTTATGAACAGTACGATCACTGGACGACGGGATCCTTGGCATTCAGAGCACACATGCCTGAGCAACACCATCATCTTACAAACACACGCGATCATCCTCAAAGCTCCTGTGACTTATCGGTTCCTAGTAGGGAATGAGGGAANNTATTCCCTACTAAGGACCATTAAGGTGAGTAGATCTTCTATACATTGAGCCATTCGCAGCTGCTTCTTGCAATCGCGGCTCATTCTTCAAAGAGTGCTATCTGGGAATGTGCCATGGGGCTGTTTTGATTTCGAAGATCCAGCGCTCTGGGCAAAAAAACAACCCCAAATTTGGTACAGACCCATCTATAAACCTCTCCGGTGGAGAGCTGTCACAGAGTCAGCTAACGCACTGAGCTGCCTCCTCAGGAACTGGGCAGATTTTCTGCCAGCAATGGCATTACCAAACTTCACCGTACTTCACCGAACCAGTTGCCAAGGGAGCTGTTTCCCCTTTGTGGCATTTTCTTCTTAAACAGCCAAGCCTTCAAGCCTGGACAGACTATGCGTACATTAAAACAAATCCACTAGGAGTGGCCCAACTCCTGCTGTTGCCTCACTGGCAGCCACTCCAACTCTCCGATACCAGAACACTCCGAAGGTCAGACAGCGCCTGCTGCTTTGCATAAGTGACTTTAGTTGCGAGTTCAACAGACTCACACGACGCTGCCTCATTCACCTGCTGCACGAAACCTGGATCCACGTCCTGGCCATCATGCTGAAATCATACTTGATCTAATTTGTGCTTCTGAGGCACAACGGCCAACTCTTCCGGCGTCCCTTCTTCAGCGGCTATCAGGCTAAAATCTTTACAAGCAACTTTCGAATAGGAAACCTAGTTTCCCACAATGCGCGTGCTTGACTTCGCGGCCAGACCAGAGAAAGATTCACAGCATTTGAGACACCTGACAAAAACCGGATCATGGCACTCGACTTCATTTACTCTCATTTCATCATTTTCACTTCGAAATAGTTAATTAATTAATCTGTTTATTCGTCTTAGTCAGCAATTAGTGATGACTTAATTTTTCATGCCCCAAGTCGTGTGTGGGGGGGGGGGGGNNGGTCTGGGGAGGTGTGGACAGCTGCAAAACGGACTACTTTAGAGGCAAAGAGAAAGGGCGTGGCGGCGGGCCGAGTCGCGCGTGGAGGCTCTGGGGAGGCTGTAAAGAGGCGCGACACATACTACTGAGAGAGTGGGCGTGACCGTTATCATTGCCTAATTACTTGATACATCTCAGTTATCAATTAACGTATTTCTTGAAGGCCGAAGGCCTCAATTAATGAATCATTCATTAAATAGTTGGCCTCCTATAGCAACCCCACATCTCCCAACAGAACTTTCATGAGGGATCAATGGGTTTGGGCCTTCGCTTCCAAGGTTGAATGACTGAATATGGACCGACACCGCCGATGGAGCTGATAATATCTCGAGTCTGCGCTGCCCCCGAGACTTGAAGAGTTATGGTCCCCCGTGAGTAGATCAAATGTGGTACATGGGGATCTTATTCTGATANNCCATATTCTATCTACTTAAGCAGAACTGCACCAACATGAACATGTTACGCTGTGAGTGAGCTCGCTCTGCCATCATTCCTTCTACTCTTTCTTTGTTCTGATGGCTGGGCGTGCTTGAAGGGATCCATAGGATCATGCTCTGTGCATTTTACCTATGCCCACAGGATGTAAGAACATGAAAACGACCAAATACTGCTGTAACTGAAGCAACCCTGAAGTCTAGATTCCATCAATTGGGTGCTGATGCTGGGACGTAATCCCTGTATGACCTTTGTCAAAAGCTATAGCAACTTTCGAATTTTGGTGTTCACCTGGCCTTACGCCGGAGTGCCATCCCAATGAGAGCGGCAAATGTCATCTTTTTCCTGGTCTCTGCTGGGCCTCCCCCTAATATTAAAACCTCCCCGGCCCCCCGTAATATCAAATACTCCCAATATCATATGATATACCACATTATGGGAGTATTTAATATTAGGAGTGGTGGGGGATGTTTAACACAAGGGGGAGGGGATTATTGAGGGTTTGGGGTTTAGGGTACAGGCATGTTACCCCAAGGCCAGCTAGATATGAGGGTCTCCTAAAATTGTTTGAGGCACTATTGTTTGAGAAAAATGTGGGGGCAATATAAGCAGTAGATAGTAGATAGGGGTGATGTAAGGATATACAGGAATGGAAAAGGATCTGGAAACTACAATTTCAGGCTTGGGGTTTCCGATTTTGAGATGTAACCCCAAGAATAGACAACCATATTGCAAAGAAATGAAAAACGAAAGGAAAACTGGATTTATGAAATGGCTTTGGGGGATAACGTGAAGGGGCCCTAACGATGGATCTCTCATCAAACTTCTGACTAGTATAACACTAGTTGAAAAACAATTATGTGAACAGTCTGACACCGCTTGAAGCTCCAAACATTGGTAGAAGGCAGCCGTTGACGGGTTGCAATAGCAGTGGTTCCTTCCGTAGGTCGCTGCAAAGTGCTTCTCTTGGCAACTTGCCACTTTGCCCATCTTCCACTACGGCTGCGCAGTTTTTTCAATTTGCACACGCCCACTGCTCACAGACCTGCCGAGCGGCAGAAGGGCGTCCAGCCTTAGATGCCAGCAGCTAAAATGGAATCTCATATTGTGAAACAGGGGCCTACACTCACTCCCGCACTGCGGGCAGCGGGATGGCAATTACAGACACTCTGATACACTGCTGCAAGCAAGAAACTTGCTCTGCACCTTTGTTGGCAATTGTGCAGCGCACGCCACCGCGTGTCGCTCCAGGATGGCCAGCAATTCCGAAGCCAATGGGAGGAAGCCCTGTGGGGCCCACTGTCATGACACACCATGAAGGAGATGCATGAGCCCCGACCTTCTCTGCGGCTTTCAGTCGCAAATGCCTCGAATTCCAGCGCAGCCGGTGAATGTAACCAGGAGCACTCACAAACTCACAGCAGAGCATACACCAGGCTAACAGCACCTCACCTCAGCAACACTGTCATGAGTTCGCCGTTGTTCAGCGACTTCATCAGTTCCCTTGCTGGGGCATATTGTTGTGCTTTCAAGAACGCTGAAGAATGGCAAGCCTCTGCCGCTTGTCCAGATGTGCAGGCCGCTGTGTATGCGGTAGGTGGCAATAGCCACACTTGTCCCCGCTGGTGCAGGCGGAATCCTTCGTGGATTATGTTATGACTGATCTGGGCTATGTGCGAGAGCACACGAACTTAATGCATGTGAGAGGAGCTCCCCTCAAGTGTTGCTGGATATGCCACCAAGAAGCGGCGAAGTAGATACACCTAGGATTTGGGTCGCAATTTGAGGCCTTCATGAAATGCACGCATCGTTGTTGACACGTGCTACGATCGCAACCCTGCTGACAAGGTGCGGCCGGCGACAGACCTTCAAGCTGACAGAACATCAACGAGGCAAAATGTAGGTCCAAACACATTCACATCTCCTTGTGCTCGTTGTTTTCGAGAATGAGAAACCCTTTCTGACATCTATTTTTTTCCTGCCTCGTCCATTCTTTATTGCAACCCCTTCAACGGAATCAATCTCCCCGCCAGCTCTGGCTGTCCAAGGACTCCAAGACATCATTTGATTCCGTGATAGATTCGAAAAACCACAAATTGTGCCATGGACCTGCACGCGAAGGACTGAGCGCTGAAAGGCAGAGACAGCGAGCAAGAGAGCAAGTGAGCAAGCGGCGGGCAACAGAGACAGGGAGACACAGGACAGGGACAAAGATAGAAACAAAGAGGGGAAAAGACTTTTTTTGCACGTTCAGCCAGCAATCCTGCAAGTAAACAGCAATGGACCTCCACAGCAGATAGGCCACGCAGTAACATGTCGCAACCTGTAAATTGCCCCATCGACATGTCACCCCGTCTTTTCAGCACTGCCATCGAAGCCTACTCGAGCAGGAGCGAGCGATCCAGAGCAAAAGTCGCCACATTCACAAAGATGGAAACTCTGCAGGACAACTAGCACGCCCGTTCATGCAGCGCAAGCCTTGTTGAACGCACAAAAAACACCGAAAGATGCCAAGCTGAAACGTGTCAAGCCACGACAGTGTGCTGGACAATAGGAGCCAAGCAATAGCAAGGCACCACGGAACTCCCTGGTGCGAGTAATGGCTGACACCAACCCTCACACCACCCAACGCCATGAGAAACAGCACCGAAATCATTGGGAAGCGGGGCCCCGGCCTTGGGCCCTGAACCAACCGGCAACCGAGCGCAGCAGGTCTCCAGATCCATTCGTTCAACAGGGAGCTTGCACAGCGAGGAAATTGACACAGGTCCGAGATGCCATGGCACCATTGTCTTGGCCAGTGTAGCTATCACCAGCAGGCACATTAGCCTGTCGTCCTATCGTACCCTTCTGCAGGGTATTGGCCAAGTGGCAGCAGCCCAGGGCACGCACAATAGAAGTGCATGGCCAAGCACCAAGCCCAAGCCTGTCGAAGACTTCCATGCCGATGAATGGCAACCACCACAGCGGCTGATACTCTTGCACCGAATGCTATTTGCCACGTACTGCAGGATCATCAGCAACAAACATGCCAAGCCGGGAGACCATGAAGCGAGTGCCCAGCTAGCAGGACTGAGCCGTGTGCTTAGCCACGAGAAGACATGGAAAAAGAGAGAGAGAGAGAGCGAGAGAGAGAGAGACAGGGCAACACAAATGGTGATTCTGATGAAAACTCAAGAAACAAAGGTTTGCTAGAGGTGTCACAAGGGATCCTATAGGAATTCTGACCGCAACCTTTCACCCTATGCCAGTCAAAACAGACTTGCGGGATTGGCCTCTGGGTGTCCCAGACTGCCAGGATTGGGAGCCACGAGGGCATCGTCGAGCACTCCTGACATCGCCCTCTTCAGCTGACTTTGCGGAATTATCGACTCTAGAACAACACTCAAGACCAGGAGCAAGAACCCAAACAAACACAGTGGCTTTAATTGGTTACTGCCCCTCCCATCCAGGCTGTCATTTAGCAGGCTCCGGTTTGGAGAAACACCTGTGTCCTAGCCAGAGCGGAACCGCGCCTGGTGGGGATTCGCAGGGAGGCCACGAGTAGGCTGTCATGGGATGGATGTACATTGGCTCCTGCATTGAATGGCATGGGTGAAGGGTTTCGTCGTTCACGTTTGGGTAGTGCAATGAACATGTCGATATTTGACAAGAACCGATTCTTGGGTTCTCATTTTCAGAGGTTTAGTCTTTCGCCCTTTTAGGGGTTGTGGGAAGAGCTTCCCAAATCTGCGTTCTTTGTGGGTCCCTACAGCTCTACAGAAAGCAAGCAAACAAATATCTACAGGAAAATCAGCACCCAGTGTGACTGGCAGTATCAAGCAGACACCAGAGCACTCCTTGGTTCCTAAGACGTAGTAGGGAATGCTAACAGAATCCAGGGAACTGGAAGAAAGGCCACATCACTGGCCGGAACTAGCTACCCACGTGCCCTTTACCCCTTCGTCCTGGGTAAGAGTTTGGAGCCCTGCGCCTGGAACTACGTGTACCAAACCAAACTGTGAAATCTACAGCAAACAGGAACTTGCCAACAACAAGCACTGTGTCTGAAGAAGCACAACAAGAGATGTCTTGAATATGTTGTGGCAAGGATGTGTTTCATTATCGAAGGAACAACACATCCGGGCTTGGCAAAAACTCAGTGAGATTTTTCCCTGCCACATGCCACGGTAATCCTTGAGAATAAAGGCTATCTACAAATCAGATACTCTTGTAATGGATGTCAGCTAAGGTCCGCAAAAACATTACAACCAGTGCGACAGTCAGTCCGTCAGAGCAGTCGGTGTCACGTGGAGCACCATGCTGCCTGACTGCCTCTGCCTAGGTAACTGCACTTTGTTCAGAATTCAAGGACATTCTTTGTGGGGCCCGAAGGCTGAAGCAACGGGCTTCCTTGCCAAGTGCTTCCTATCCAAGCCTGCTTTCTACGAGTACCCATTTCCTCGTACCCGTGCCCCACTGACCAGGCCAAGCAGCTCAGGCATCAGAGGCATCACTCGACACAACTGCCACTGTGGAGCCACATGCCCTACAAATCCACGAGGCTTTCCTCCTCTTGAGCAGAATCAGCAAACCCATGTAGCTGTTCAGAAAAAGGCAGCAAGTCTTCCAAGAAATCACCGCCCCCAACCAGCTTGGGTTCTAGTTGTGCCAAGCATTGCCATTGCTGCCTCGTCTGGAACATGTAGCAACGTGGATGGTATGTCATGCTATGCATAGGAAACATTGGCGTGCTCATCATACAGAATCCGCGCGACGATCTCTCTTAAATCCACAAACTTCGTGCAAAACATGAGCCAAAAAGCACCATCCCTGCACCCACCCCCCCCCTTCTATACCCTAAACCCTACACCCTAAATCCTAAACCATACTGAGATGGCAGCTGCGGAGCTGCTGGCATGGCCGGCCGTGTGAAGCTTAAGTTTGTGGCGGACGCAGATCTCCTGCCAAAGCCCCGCATTGAGCAGGTCCCCAACATGTACACTTTGGATTTGCGGTGTCAGGAGACATGCAAAATGTCCGAAATCATTGAGTACGTGCCCATTCCAGGGGTTGAGGACAAATGAGGTCTCGGCTTGATTCCAGATGCAATAATCCTAATAGTGAAAATAGCAACAATAGTACTAATAGTGTGATAATACTAATCATAATAAGAGTACTAGCCCTATTTGCAAAGCTCTTTGTAATTCCCAGAGCTCGTCCCAAGAGAAGGGATGGTTCTGGCAAAGCCCCATCTGCCAATCCAAAGCTGGTGGGCACCTCATGCCCGGGCTTCGGCTGACATCCGCCTCAACTGCTGTCGCTGTATGTGCACTTTGAAGATTTATGAGTCCATCATACTCTCCCTACATCGTTTTAACCAGCGATACTCAACAAACGTCACCGTCCTCGTCGCTGTCGTAAACGGTGGTTACAATAGTCACGGTGATGGCTGATTATCATTGTGGTAGTTGTCATTCGGCATCGTTACAGTGCTAGTCGCAGTCGTCTCATAGTCGTCTCGTAGTTGTCTCGTAGTCGTCTCGTAGTTGTCTCGTAGTCGTCTCGTAGTCATCGTAGTCGTCCTGGTCGTCGTCCTCGTGGTCGTCGTCCTCCTCCTCCTCCTCGTCCTCCTCCTCCTCGTCATCGTTCAAATCATGGCCGTGGTAGCTGCTAACAGGCATGCAATTGACCAATGGAAGCCCTGGCCGATGCAACAGAACTGCTTCATGCTAGCAAGCAGAACTGATTTACATGGAGTTTTCTTGGCACGATCAGCGCTCCAAATGTTGAAGGCTCCCTACAATCAACACCACACAACTTTATTGAGAACAATGAGCACTTCTTACTCTACATAATTCATGAAATGATGGCAGAAAAGGGGTTTTGATCGAAGCAGGGACTTAAGCGTCCTCGGGGTAGAGACAGCTTCACAAGAGGCACATGGTTGCAAATCACGATCAGTCCCTGCATACCCCAACATGCACAACATGCTACACCCAATGTGATGTGCCTTAAATGGGTGCTCCAAAGCTCAGGCACGCACCCGTGGAAACCTCTGGTAGGGATCGAAGTAACCTCCCGCAGGACCGGACCAAATGATCAATATCTTGGAATACACACATGATGCATTGAATAGGTTGCTGCATGAAGGTGAGCCGGACGTTTGGAACACGACGTGAAACAGCACTCTGCTGGTATGTTGCTTCCAGATTTGAGTCTACAGCTTCTATATGTGCGAGCAGCCTGCCTGGATATCCACCCGGTACACCTGGTACCTGCGAGCTTTGCGACTCGAACTCCTGGGGTTGATGTGAAAGTCATGTGGCTGCTGTGCTTTGCGCACGAGGTTTGGTGCGCTGCTCTGCCGGAGCAAGCCCATCTGGTCCGTGGGGCGAGCCTATGCAGTGGCGGGACGTCTGGTGGCATGGAGTCTCTTGCATGATACCAGCGCCTTTGCGTCCCATCCGGCACCATCTAGCCTGGCCACTCCGGCATTGCAAGCCTCACCGTTGTCATCAAAAGAAGGTCATGCAAGCAAAAGGCAATCTCTATGTAACAGAAACGGGGGGATCGTGGTCCCGGGGAGCAAGAAGCTGGGAAGCCCACGGTCGGCACTGGGCGCCTCCGCGGCGCAGAAGACGGCCTCTCGTCGACGCATGATGTGACCAAAGCTTGGAAAACCAAAGAAGCCCACTCCCCTAGCGGAGCAAAGAATGAGCAAAGATCGTGCTGACTTGGGATCTCATAACATAGAGCGATCTCCAAAGCTGCCCCTCGAGAAGAGCTCTTTCTCATGTGACACTGGAGACTCTTTGGTCGCAAAATTTTACCCTTATGATCCAAACCTTCCAACTGCCTAAAACCTGGTCCCTAAGTTCTTAAGGCCTGTAAATTCACCACCGTGAAACCCTAGACTGTAAGCCTCCAAACAATGTGTGACAATTCCAAAGACTCTCAGGCATCCTCGCCATGCCCAGGCCATGTGACAGCTGCGCGCCAGAGGTAGGCCTGTCCATTACGCGCAGGTTTAGGGTTTAGGGTTTAGGGTTTAGGGTTTAGGGTTTAGGGTTTAGGCGCATGATCAAGTTTAAGGGCTAAAGGTTAAGGTGTCAGACGTACAGGCAGAGAGTGGTAGAAATAAAGTAAAGACCGTGAATGACAAGGGTGGTGACGGCAACAAGTCCAGACAGAAGTGACTCGATGGTGAGGCTAAGAAGCAGAGAGGCGGTGATTTTCACAGACGAAGGAACATGTATTGGTACCATAAATACTGTTATGATTACTACAATAATAATCAATTTTACAACTACAGTTATCACTATCATTATACTTACCCCTAAAATCCTAAACCCTAAACCCTGAATAGTAGTGTCCAGTTTCTTTTCCATTATCCCTACATAATCCCTATCTATTCCCAAAATCTAACCTTTTCTGCTATAGTAGTTTCCAATTTCTTTTCCATTATCCCTATGATACCCCAATATTCTCCTAATGTCACCATGTGAATATTCGCCCTAAACCCTAAACCCTAAACCCTAAACCCTAGACCCTGAGTATTGACTTCATTACCATCAGTCTAAGTTCCCAAGCAGTTCTCCGGTCTCTCACAGGCACGGTCTGCAACATTGTAATATGTGAGGATTATATAAGGGTCACATAGGTAGGGAGAATGCAAAGAAAATGGAAACTAGTACAATAGAAAAGGGTAAATATTGGGGTAACATACTTCTATTTAGGTTTTAGGATATTATGGGTAAGTAAAATACCCTCACCCGATTCCGATACTGCCAGCCGTATGCACTAAAAAACAGAAAGCAGATGCGTGGCAAATTACATGTCCGTCTTCTCTTGCGCGCAAGAAACCCAAATGCTGAGGTTGTGTAAAGCCATCTAGCCAATACTCCGTCTTTTCGGGAGGATCTTCTAGTACGGATTCGAGTATCTTGGATTCTACGGTACATAGGGGCCAGTCGTTCCTAAACCCTCAGTTTTCAATTCTTCGAGTCCACAGTTGTCTAGGGCTGTGAGCTCTGCTGGAGCACTGCTGGCTTGTTCCTTAGATGCTGCATGTCGTGGTCACCAACGGGCGGAAGTGTCTACTAAATTTCCAAAGTGCTTGCAGGGCTTGCAGCATTAGGTTTTGAGTCTTGACTGTTTTTGTTACAGCTTTCCTGTTTGGTTAACAGGACGTCGGGTGCTTCGATGACAAGGGTGCGTACTGTTCGTGGGACTGCACTGGAAAGTCATAGGAATAAGCCTTCGCCGCGGATCCAAGGCCATGTGTCTGTGTGCGCTAGTTTTTGGTTTACGCTTCCACTTTGCACCTGGCATTGTTCTTCCGGCTTTCGTTGTGATGAACCCTGTCCAGAAAAGCTTATTGAAGATCTGCTACATAGCAGGATAAATCATGCACGTCAGCAGTTCGAACCACTGAAGGCTGCAAGCGTGAAGCTACGATGCAATGATATGCGGAGAGGGGGACTCCTCTCAAGCGACGGCTTTCCACATGTTTTGCTGATGCGCTCGCAAGGCGCATTAACACAAGGTGATAGCTTCGACAGATCTGCTGCTAGATGTTCAGGATGAAAGCATAATTTGACTGCAGACCTTACTGGAAGCTTACATGAAGAGTGTTTGCACGGAAGTCCCAGGACCGAGGTCAACTTGGCAGCAGCCTTTTGGAACATCCTCTGCCCTCACATACCCTCACTGATGCCGCATCCTTGGGAACGGGACAACGAGCTAAAGCACTGGGACTTGTAACCGTCATGAAGATGTACCCGAAGCTCAGCGGCATTTTTGGTGAGACCAAAGGCTAAATGCTAAATACTGTGCCCAACATGAGCAGTCGTCGACAGTGAGACTGCTGCATGTACCAGCACTTACTTAAATGATATGTAACTCTGCAAAATGCTCTCACGCGAACGGGTATTGAAAAGCGTTCGGTGTGATTGTCACAAGACCAGGCATGCCTTCAGGCGCCAACCCTTGAGTTCGCGCACATCCTATGATAACAACTGCCTTACCACAGCAGATGCTACGTCCTTGACAAGATGAACTATGATCATGGCAGATGGTTGATTCACCGAAACTCAGCACATTCTGTACTTGAACTCCTTTGACCGGTCCGCTGAAGTAAATGAAGTTGAAATTGAGCTTTGGGAAGCAAACCTTCACACACCAAAAGGCTGTGCTGGCCAGGGACTATAACAATCGTGCACAGGAACTTATGGAAAACACTTGACTAACATGAATCAAGATTGCCAAAGAAGTGCACGCACTCTGCTGAGAGATTTGTAAGATATTTACCGAAACGCAAAGTTTCCGCAGCTTTGGAATTAATGCCAATCGTTCTCGTTCAGGGAAGTTGCCACAACTGGCTGCAGGAGAGTTCTCGCTCCGAAGGGGCCTGGGGAGGTGAAACAAGACGAGCTCAAATGAGCTCATACCTGATGGGGATGCCAAAGAATTACCTCAACAAAAAACTGTTGATCAATGTCGGGCGGGTAGCTACGGCAAGGTCTCCCCACCATGGCAACGATTGGAACATAAGCAGTTGTAGTCAAAAGAGAACAGTAACGCAACAGTTAGTTCTCTGCTCATCAGAGCCGCATGGCTGCCTTGACTTCTATTAAGACGCAGAGGAAAGGCTGGTAAGAAACAAGCACGCAGCCATGCGTGACTCCATTCAGGCAGTTCGAACTGGCCGTTATACGCGGCAAGAAAGAATCACATACTGACCATCCGCTGGGCATCCTCAATCTGAAGCCATTCATGCTCAAGCGCCACGGACAGTGGCAGTCTTTGTTCTGGACTTATGCAGAGGAGTCCTGCCAGCTGTGTAGGAACTTAGACTAAGCAGGGTCCGGGATTAGGAATGCAAGGACCCAAATCATCAGCCCCCAAATTCCTGAGAATTCCTCTGTTCCTTCCCTTGCAGGGAATGGGCACGCATGTTCAGAGTATGAAATGTCACTAGCGCCAACTCCTGCTTGCCTGCAAGCTACTCATGCCTCTACCTGTATCTGCACTACAGCACCATGAATATGACTATGCCTATGCCTGCCGCACTATTACTTGTTGCTGCTCGTGCGACCTGTCCGCTTGCTATTGCCACTGATCATTCCAGAACACGACCAGAACCAACACTGCTCCAGGTTGCGGAAAATTGTTCGTGTCCTCTCCATGATCACCACTGTTGATGGACTACATCCTGCTTTCCCTGAATTAAAGCCCATCATCATTCCCAAGATCTAGGAAAAGTGGAATTGCACCAGATGCAGTCCGTCAAAAGGATTACGATAGATTCTGCATGCGGGCTCCTTGCAGCAAGCGGACAAGCTCATGCGACAGCACCTGAGCTGGAAAGCTCCTACAAAGATCCCGGTTTCCGTCAGAGAATACCCTGAAACCCTCCTTGGTCAGGAATTTCCTAAGGATTATGTAGGTGCTTTTGGGGAAAGTCTCAGTAAAGTCTCCCGTCAAAATTTGTGTGAATAACACACACTTTATTGTCATGGCTGCGAAGAAACTAAAACAATAGGACCGGATGAAACAGGAGTCATCTTAATATCACTTGTGAGAGGCATGTCAAAAAATCAAGGAACCCGGTGCCCCTCCTCCTCTCCCCAGCCACACCCTCCCTGTTTCCTAAGCAGAGCTTGTCACTGACCATCCGGACGGCCTGGTTCAATACCTTGTGTATGGATGTAGGGCATCGTGTTCGAGTCCGAGCATGACGTTACTTTTTTGCAACCCTCTGCAGTGAATGGAGGAAGCAGTTGCACCAGGTCAGACACCTAAACAACCATGATTCCTGGGGTCGTACAGCCAGGCCGGCACGCAGCAATTACAATATCTGGGGTCACCATCGTGATGCCAGTCAGAAACATAACATAACACGAATAGGAATATCAGGGTTTCAACCCTAACATAACCTGCAAGCTTCACTGCCCCAAAGGGGAATTCATTTCTTATGAGTGTGGCATGCCAACCCTGGCTGCCACCAAAGCGTAAGGCTTGGGCCGACGAAAGCGGCTGCAGCCCAGAGCCTTTTATGTTCACCCGACGGCGAGCCTCAACAATTATCAAGGCTCAGAGGGTGGCTCGATGAGTCGAATCCTATGGATAAAAGGGCTATATGGGGATAATGGAAGAGAATATGGAAGCTACTATATAGTATAGTGGGTTATGTAGGGACATTGGAAAAGAGAATGAAAACTACTATAATGGGGTTATATGGCATATAGGGGGCTTTCAAGTAGACTCTCTGATTGATGCAACCCTAAACCCTAAACCCTAAATCTGATTGATGCCTATGAAGTCCTTGGAGTGCCTGTCGGGCCGTTGGCCGTCGAGTTCAGGCTACAGGCAGCAGGACTGTTACTCAGACAAGTTGCGTGTTTCTGCTATTAGGGTTTAGGGTTGAGGGTTTAGGGTCTGGGTTAGGATTTGGTGAAAAAACAACTCGTGATCAACGAAGCTGCTTCAAGTTAGGCTGTTCCCCGGTTTCCCGGCTATTAGCATGTGCTGGACTGCTGGGCACAATACGAAGTTGCCCAAACAAATTTTGCCAGCCCATGATTGTCACTCAAAGCTGATCTAGGAGTGCAAACGTCTGTAACAATCATGGATTCCTTTCGATGGCTTCTTTCAAATGAACAGTACACTCTTTTGGGTGGCAACTTTCAGAGACTACTCATAAGAAGATAGGCACAAGGCCGAGGACCGCATGCCCTGAGACGGGGGCCAGGAAACTTTGCAAACCGAACTCCGCGAAATAGCTGAAGAACTGGCAGGCATTCCTGACAAAGTCCCAGGCCTATTGTCTGTATAGGGTTTTGAAGGTTTAGGGTACAGCCCACCTGTGAGATTATAGCTGCAACTCTGTCAGTATCAGGACGCGCACTTCGCAGGATTGGTGAAAAACACGGCAGCAGAACACCTTGTCATGATGAATGAGCCATCTCCAGGTATGAGCGGCCGCATGTCGTTAAATTTGCTTGTAAATTTGCCCGTCGTTATAACGGTTCATAGATCTAGTATTCATGTGCTTCAGGAGCCCCAGCCGTACGACTTGGATCGAAAACCGAAAAGCAAATCACTTGGGATCCTTTGTCAGAGTTCAGAGGAATCAGAACCACGTGTTGAGAGAACCCTGATGCTTGTGGTCCGTTGCGTCCTCAATCGAAAGCAAATCTTCAGAAGAACGGGTCACGAAACCTCATCAACAAGGGTCTTGCAAATGAGTTGCGGTCGGCTGGACTTCCAGGGATAATTCCTGGCTGCAGCCATGTGCAACAAGCATCCCTCTGGCTTGCAATGCAACGCCGTCCATATCAATGCCGCTGACCAGTCCGCATTCACACGAAACTGCCTGAAAAGTACGTCCAACCCTCGAAAACTTGTAGTTGTCCAATCATGCCGGATACTCCCCACCACGAGAGTGAAGATCACCACACCTTGATGTGTCAGGAGTACAGCATGAAGCTGCGTCGCAGAATCTGAGAGCTCAGGCAAGTCTTGAGGCGAGTTAGGTCGCATCTCAATGTGGGCATCCTCCAAACTGCCAGAGTCAAGCGAAATCCTGCTGTTAGGCTCTCTCTGAAGCACATTCACTTATCGGTAGATGAAAATACAATGACCCCCATGCTAAACCAACGCACTACGAGTTCTTCATGCCTGCCTTGCCCTGACTCGGATCCAGGCCAAGCGCAAAGCGATCAGCACCAAAGGCACAATACCCGTCCGCGCGATGCATCTGAAAGTCATGACAAGCACCATGGCTCGTGAACCAAGTGAAACAGCAAGGTGCTGCAAAATTGGAGACGACTGTTGAGAGTGCTCTTGCTAGCTCTGCTGTCATTGTCAACGCTAAACTCTGGTGCAGCCCTGCCTCAGGGGCTTGGTAAGGGCTCTTCCCACGCGGTCCGAAGCCGCGTTGCCCGCAGGAGCAAGCAAAGTCCACAATACGGATGTCTGGATAACTTTGCACCTGCAGCGAAATCCCCTCAAAGCCCCCTCACTGCTGGACGTACACAATAACGTTTGGGATGGAGCTACCCTCGCCTTTGTCGTGTGGAGCAATATGTTCTCCAAGCCTGCAAGCACTGCAACCAACCGCTCGGCTGCAGGGTAAAGACTACAAAAGGTTGACAGCTCAAAGCCAAATTCGTACAAAAAGGAAACAGTCAAAGTCCAGCTGCGGCCAAAGAAACTAAGGTCGCCATGCGAGATTCCCACGTGATGGATATCGCAGACAACCTGCCATATGATCAATGGTCGCAGGGAACATCGTCGCTTGTCGTCTGTGCCAGGAACACGTGTATCGAGATATGCAACAACGAAAGGTATCAAAATGGTGTTGGCAAGACTGCTAGGAAACAAATGGGAAGGCAGAGTGAAAGCATGACCACAACAACCATGATAGCAAAAAGAAATAGAATAGAAAGATCGGCAGACGCACGTTCCTCCTTTGCAGTGCTCATTCTCAAATAGACTCGAGCGTTGCAAGTCATCGCCCCTCCGCGAAGCAGCAACTTTACTACGTTCATGCCAGCACAAAGAGAAACGTGCCTTGACTGCAGAAATATCAAACGGTCTTCTTCATCAACATTTGAACAGTAATGGCAAAATCTAACACTAAGAATGCCACACCGCTCACACTGATCATGAGCTAGCCCACAAAAAAGAAACGCCCAGAGAACCCTACAACCAAACTGTTCATGTCCAGCAAGCCTCTGAACCCTGAAACCTTTACCTACCTGGACCAGATGCACCTCGAGCCCTGACTACTGGGTATGCGAGTATTACCATGGGTATTCAGGATTTCTGGCTATATCTGCACCCTAAGCCCCTGCATCCCTCACAAGTTGCCTTCAGCAGCTGGTAAACCAGAGGTCTGGCGAGACGTTCTCGGCTGTCTGAACTGCCGTCCGTGGAAGCCAAGCTCCTCCAAGGAGGCCCGGGGCGGGGGTCGGGGAGGCTGGGGGGGGTGGTGGAGGTCTAAGGAATTAATATTAGGGTTATATTGGCGTTATATAGGGATAAAGGGTTAGGTAGTTAGATGTAGGTTCAAGGCTCTATTCTTTCAGAGTTTCAAGGTTTTGTGCACAGTGCGGAGACTGGTTGCATCAATAGCTCCTCATGAAAATAACGACCCTGCTCTCCAAGAATACACCCATCGGTCTTCATCATAGACTGCATTCACAGTTAGGGGCAGTGATCCTGCTTGCTTTGGAGCAAATGACCCTGAAGCCCCACTGCAAGACCTATCATAACCTATAGTGTTTTCATTTATAGTAGTTTCCATTTTCTTTTCCATTATTATATAACCCCAATATATACCCTAAAATTCCTATATAACCCCATCATAGTAGTTTCCATTTTGTGTTTTCCAAAAGGTTCAGCCTGCTAGACACCTTTCGTCAAGTCTTGAACGCGGTTTTGGACCCCTGAACAATTGCCTGTCGAGCCCCAGAACTGACGACTTCCCAACCCCTACTATGATCAATACAGTGTTGCCCTGGAATGGTATTATGTTGGGTAGTTTTTCTTAGAAGGGTGGGACTTTATCTGTAAACACCCGCAGCACTATTATAAACCGCCTGTCTCCAGGAGAATCTAGTTTTGGGTTGTTGACAGGTCATGTAGACGCAGCGAGCATGGACGGAAAGGGGCCCGCAAGGCAAGCAAAACCCGATGCATCACAACATCCGAACATACAATCTGCACTTGGAGCTTTAAGTTTTACAATGAAGCGTTGTGGTCCGCTCTTCAGGACCCCCTTCCTGCTGGGCAAAATCCTGGCTCACTGCCGGCTCAGACCACCAAACACATCACCATGAGGCCTCATGCTAGTAGAAACCATAGTGTTTGAGGGGCGGCTCAGACTGGAATGCTTGTGGAAATTTACACTGACAGTCAGAAAGAACTTCGACCCGACCGTAAAATCCAAGGAGGATGATGATGATTATCCTTATTCCATCCCTCAAATCCAAAGCATCTCAACCTGCTAGTGCACAGCAAATCGAGGCCTCTCGAGCCAGCTAAACAAGTCTCCACCCGAGCAATAGGACAGCACCAGGCAGTGCTGCACTTGTCTCTTCTCCTCTCGAACGAATATGGGTGGTTGTCAAAATTATGGTCCCTTTTTGGATCCCTGTTGTAATATGGCACCTAATATTTAGGGTACCCAAAAAGGGACCATCATTTTGACAACTACGCATATGCTTTCTCGAAGCCGAGCTAGGGCTCAAGACAAGCCTGGCCTTCAAGACCAGCTTCTAGCTGTTCTAGCAAATGGCTTGCAGACAGTCAATGCTGCTGTCAGAGGCACAAAGCTAACGCTTGCTGCTTCTCACAAATGTTTCCATGGCTCTGCAGAGGCACGGGAGAGATCCCAACTTCAACTCAACAGGTCTGGAAAACTATTAAAAATTCACTCAACTCTGGGGTCCGAAGCGAAGTCTGCAAGCAGTATAGCTGTTCGCTCTGACCCAGCCGCCCTCCCCCAAAAGGAACTCCTGCTGGCCGTTGGGCCGGCAAACACCTCAAAGGAGCGCGCAAGGGACATGATGCAAAGGACACAGCAGTCCTGAATTGCCACTGGGGCCAACTAGCACGTGCAGACTAGCAGTAACTTGTCAAGTGCCTTGTATGAAGCCTCAAGTCAGTACCGGCAGAATGTCCAGCCACATCATGAAGTTGCAGCAAAACAGGAAGCGACCTAGTTGCCACAAAGGTCGGCGCAAACATAAGGTGACACAGGTGCGAGCCAATGCTTGCAGCTGTTGAAAGCTCCCAACAGCATAGTGACTTCATGTTCATTGTCCACTTGCCTTTGATTTGATTGTTCGCTATTCTACCCCTCAACCCTAAATTCAAAAAGTAGCTTCAATTTCAGAGTCCGCCAGATGTTCACTTGTTTCTCCAGTCCTGGGGGACGTGCCTCCGTCATCCTCGGAAGTTCTTCCTTGGTCGCTCGGAGTGCGAATGCGTTCCATTCATCTCCATACCCACACAAGCGAGCTGGCGCTATGAACACACAAACTTTTTCTCAATGCAATCCGTATCTATCAGGCCAAGATGCGAAAGATGCCCACAAATCTGCAGACGTGTGACTGGCCTGCACAACAAACCAGGAGCTGGTTGACTCACCGCGAGGCACACACTTGCAAATGAATGTCCGTAGAATGGCCGCGGAGCTGTGGATGTTTATGCGCCAACATAAATCACTGTCCAGATGCTGGCCCTCCCCTGGATCCCATCGCACCGAGTCTGTTGGCGAGGTACCGCGTCACACAAACATCCTTAGCTCTGGATAGTTGTCAGACGCGCATGCAGCCAAATCTTAGCTTGGACGCTCATGACCTGTCCGCGATAACACAGAGGAAATCTCATGAAACGAAACAATTCTGCGCACAGCCCTGAGTCTCAGGAAAGGACGCGCCAAGGCATCTCAGTCTCTTCAGGATATGACTTGAGGAACTCCTTGTGGCTCTCACCTGCATGTTGTGAAAACTTCGACTAGGCACTGAAGTTTCCGCCGCATGAGGATGGGCTGGTAACCAAACAAATCACAATGACCACTTGGAGGTTCATGTTGGGGTTTCCCAAAATTGGGG
>CAJNIZ010021657.1:507-45129 GCA_905231905.1 Symbiodinium pilosum
CTAAACAAGCAGATTTGGGTTATATAGTGGGAACACGTTATACTATTGCGGCATGTTCAAGCCACTGTGTTTTTGGTGGAAAAAGTGTGGACGTAGCCACCCTGAAGTGCCATGCAGGTTTTCAGTGCCTTGAGGCTGGCCGGATGCGTGGCTGCACATGCATGGTGGCTTTGAAATCGCCTGTCAGCCTCAATAGAACAAAAGTTGCTATGAGTCCCGGACACCGGACAGGTACTGCCATGAGCGCTTCTCGTTTGCAGGCAGATTAAAACCAGGTACAACCTGCTACAGTAGTGCCCTGCGCCACTTCTGGATGCAGGGCTGACGAGCTGAGGCAACGTACTTCACAGGGATCTGAAGCCGGTAGCCGGACTGCATTGGCGTTGCCATGTCTCGTGCTTTGCTTTGTGCCCATATTGACCTTGGTTGAGGACAACATCATGGTGCAACATCACAGCTGCGAGACACCGCCCGCGACCCCAGCCATGATGGCGCCAGAGGCGGGAAGCCAGCCACCAAGCGGAGCTATGACCGTCACTTGGCTGTCAGGTGAAGCTTATCGACTTCGGCCTGGCGGTGATCACGACCCGCGAGGTCCTGGGCCGTTCTGGTTCGTCAGTGATAGGCTCTGAGGACTACCTGGCACCGGAGGCCAGGCCGTTGCACAGCGTTAGCCCTTGTAGCCCTTGTATCCACCACATCTACCACACCGCTGACACCAGTCTGCGAGGCCAGGCAAGGCAGCCATCTCCCAGCTTCAGATGTTTGGAGTGCTGGCATGGCGCCTTGACATTGAGTCTATTCTCTAGACTGCATCAAGGCCAGAATCACCTGTCACATCTGGCGCAAATTGCCTTTCAGGTGTTGCACGCAATGCTGCGTGGCAGCCTTCCGAAATGGGAAAACGACAAGGCTGGTGATGCAGCACCTTCATTCATGCAGCACCTTCACTCCTCCTTAAATCCTCACGTAGAATGTTGTGTCTAACTAGGGCTGGATGGCTCCAATCCTTAGAACCTTAGCACAATGATGGAGTGGACACCACAGAAATCAAACAGCAGAATGGGTCCAGTACATTCCAGTACCATTCCTAGCTTTATCTAGTACTCGTACTCGCGAAGGGCAGGTCAAACATCTGAGACTGGCCTGAAGGAGCTGGATTTCGACACTGCGGGATACAAGTCCCTATCTTCCTCTGCCCGAGACCTGCTCAAAGGCTTGGACTTTCCGCTGCTTTTGATGTGCAGATTTTCCAAGAGTCTTCGGTTTCACTGCTACGCATTTACTTTCTCGTGAGCTTCTCATTGAGCAGGGAAGACTGAGGTTCTGGCTTCGTTGGATTCTTCAGTGTTTTCAGCTTTGCTTTTCTCCAAAGGTTACACAAGAGAGTTCCTAGCTTTGGTATAGCGAAGTCTTGCACAACAAACTAATCTGATCTATCCCGGCATCCTTCAATCCAGGCCTCAGCCAATTTGTGGGTTCGACATATAGCAGCTGGAAACTAATACGTTTGGCCTAATATACTAATATAGGAAAGACTTGTCATGGACCTGCCCACCTTAGGGTATATCGCATGGAACAAAGTTTGCACAGGCGCGTGGAAAAGATCGGGATGCCGACTGTGGTGTTGGACAGGGATCAGGAATAGTGACATGCTTCAGGGAAATCATTGTGAACCTGTCATTTTTGAAGGGGATCAGAATAATCAACAGTTTTGGGGTCCAACAGAAAAAACTGATCAAACCAACCCCTCATTCAACTTAAGTTTACTTCAGCTGTGAAGAGCTGGAAGGTGCTCTCTGACACTCAGACATTCAGCGCTAGAAGCACCAGTGACACTGAATCACCAAAGCTTTGCTTGAAAGCTTTCAAGCTCAGGCCTTAAGGAATTGCATGCTTCACCACCAAAATCCTCATGTCTGATCTATTCAGCAAGATCGCAGAAGTCGGCACAAGCTTCAACATCCAGACGCTGAGAGACCCCAGCGCCATATGAATCGCTCATCCGGAATTGAAAACAATCCAGCGTTTTGTTTTTGAGCAGGGTAGTCCAGGAGTCCAGGAGAGGCTTGGATTGGAGCTGGGCAGTTGTTTTGGGGTTCGGAAGAACAGCAAACTGGTCCATCCCCCTAAACCTTAATAAGGAAACCTAAAAAATACAAGGGCTTGAAACTTAGGCTTTGACAGGATTGAAATTTGAACGCTATAAAACCGATCACATGGCAGACGAAAAACTTCCAGAGGTAAAAAGGCGCAGCTTCATATAGATCGTTCATACGTGATAGTACAAAAACCATCGAGCACTCAATTGTTGAAGGGGTAGTCCAACAGCGGTTTGGATACCCCCCACCCCCTACTATTAAATACTCCCCATTGTCTATTATCGTATATTGGGAGTATTTAATATTAGGCGGCGTTGCAGGGTTTGGATATTAAGGGGAGGGGATTCAAGCAGTCCGACTTCTCGGGAGGCCTCCTGGCCCTGGATGCAGCGGATCGACTTCCTGCAGCCGCAGCTCTGGCGCATCCCTGGACCCAGGGTCTGGAGTCCCGAACGCCCAAGGACCAAAGAGCTGTTATCTAAACTCCTCCAAGGGGAATATTGTAAGGGTTATTAAGGGGGATGCTAGGAGTTACATCCAAAAGACCATCCTCGCCGAGGGGGGAAGAAGTAGCAAAGCCAAGAGGTACTCACGTTGGTGAGAGGAACGTTTTCAAAAAAAAACAAAAAACACACGAACCGCAAGCAGTACCAGTCCAGGCAGGAAGCAGAGAAGCAACACCAGAATCAGCGGCAGCTTCGTGAAACTTGGTGGGAAGGCCGTCCCAAAAAGACGTTACTTCAAACTTAAATTGCAATTCTATATGCTCAGAGTTACACGTGCAGCAGCATTGCATGACATGTCAACCCAGCCTTATCCAATGCTTTGCTTGTTTTGCGTCGGACTGTGAAGCAGGACCTGACACCAACCTTGGTGGCTTGGCTTGCGGATTTTCCTGGCAAATCTGACTGACGCAAGAGAATCTCATGCAACATTCCTGTGCCGTTGATGCTCCACTGCTGACTCAGACCTCCTTCGTGGCTTTCCATCGTAGCGCTAAACTCCGGCGGGCGGCATTGGCAGCCTTGGCTACACAGCTTACAAGCTGGCAGCTGCGGGCACTCCGGGCGAATGTTTGCAAAGTTTACATCTTTTCAAATGCATCAGCTCGAGTTGACGTTCTTGCGGTCTACTGGTTCATGGCAGGACCTTCGAGAACAATTCTTACTGGTAGATGCAAATGGCTGCTTGGCAGTTAATCTTAGTGGTTGTTAGTAGGGACTATGGGAACATAACACCTACAGAATCCCTATAGAATATATCCCCTTATTCCCTGCTAACAACCAGCAAGTCACGAGCTACATCCAGGCAGTCACTGGGTCCATGGTTTTGGGCCTTCTGATCGAACCATGTGCCGTGCAGTTTGAAGTTGTAGTGAGGACGGATTGTTCTGGCACTGTAGACTCCTGACATTCATTTGTTGAACAGGGTGCTTTAGGGAAAAGTCGCAGATGAAGGGCTCTGGGGGTGCTACTAACAATATTGCGTCTACTCACAGGTGATGGTCGGATCTCAAAGGAGGACTTGACCATGTCCATCGCTCTTTCTTCCCCAGGCTTGGGCATACTTCCTGCTGACCTGCGCCTGTTTGCATGCAGCATCGTTGAATCGCAGGTGGGGCTGCTGAAGATGTGCGGCGTTGGGTTGAAACGATCTTTGACTCTGCGCCATACCTGCACTAAAGTGACAGTTTTGCTTTTCTCTGTTGCTTTGTAGCTTCCCGGACAGACGAGCATTGTGTGCTGGTCCACACAGGCATGGTCATGCAGCCGAATTCATCACCACTGCCAATTTTGTTTCATATTGTTGCATGGTTTCACGACGTTGCCGAACATATGACCACAATCACTGGTCTCTTGCAGAGGTGTTCTTGGAAGGTGACCGAGATATCGAATACACCGTCGCTTTTTTTGCATTCAGTGCCAATTGTGCTAGTTTTTGTTGCTGCCACGGCTGGGCTTTTTTTGCCAAGCATGGCAGCCATGGTAAGACGCATTTGCAGAGCTTCTTCTACTTTATTTGCCTAACTCTTACAGGGTCCGTACTGTTGGGGTTCGGGGTTACCAACATCGTTATATAGTGACGTCTAGTCTAGGCTTGACTCGTGGGGCTTAGGTACTAGGAAGATGATATGGGAACTGGGAGCATATAAAGGTTTATGGGCATGAGGGGGGATGTAGAAGCCTGAACAGGTACCTATGTTGTTCCTGTATGATCCTTTCATAAATGTACGTAGCATAACCTACCCCCCCCAACAACGTTTCGATAAGACCAAGGGGCCCTAAATTATACGCAACTTTGGTCAGGAGGGCTCACTCAGTATACCTACTAGGACTTGCTAAGTCCCTCAACCCTCTAAACGGGGACGCCACACAGCGGGCGTCCCTTTACAACAAACTGGGTTCCTTTTTTTGTGGTCATGGAGTTCTTCACTGGGGTCTGTCCTATTTGGCCCCCGGCTAAGACTCTACCCTGCTCGCGTTGCGGGGGCCCCTTGGTTTTGGGGCTGGGGCTATTTCAGGATGGTACAATCTTTTTGTGATTATTTTTCTGTCTAGTTTATTGTTTCAGGAACTACAGCTCCTGGATTTCAAGTTCAGGGCTCACACGGCACAGAGGGTCGTACCTTTCGAAGAGCCTTCAACCAAAACGCTTGGCGAGACATTGACTTGGATGCAAGGAATGGCTTGCTGCTGTGCTGCAGCAAGGTGAGTATGTGTCCGAGGAGTCCTGCTTACTCTGCTATAGTAATAACAGCAACAATACTAATAATATTGGTAATGATAGCAATAATCGTAGTAATAGTAATAATAGTAGTAGTAATAGAAGCAATTAATTGTGATTATAGTCCCACCTGTAGGTAGGGGAGGTCAGCTCTGAGAAGGGTCGCAGGTAAAGGTTTCGCTGGAAAGCCGTAAATGCTTTGTGATGCTCTGCGATGCTTGCAGGAGGCCGTCCGGGCGGCTTTTCGCATTTTCGACACAGATGGCACGATGCCTAGTTCATGGTAGCAAATAATAATGGTAATGATATAATGGTAATGATAGCAATAATAGTAGTAATAGTAATAATACTAATAGTAGCAAATAACAGTAATTATAGTCCGTCCCACCTGTAGGATGAAGTTGGTGATTAAACTGCTGTCGCGGCTGCCGCCACAGTGTAGGCCAGAGGCAATGACAATTACTCCCTGCTTTCCTAAACTGGAGCCACAAACCCAAAGCTCCCAATGTATACATACTGGAGCCTAAACATGAATCGGATGCGTTGCCATCAAAACCCATTTTGAAACCCGTTTTGAAGAAACCGATCGGCTTGAGCAGAAGAAAGGGGGTTTGGGAGGGGTAAGGGGCATCTAACTATGACCAGGGGTCCTGAGATCAAAGAGCCCCGTGCCTCAGGCATCGGATCCGTCTTATGTGTTGCGCCATAGGCCACATGGGATTTCTGCCAGGTGATGGCTTCATCAACCAGGGTGAGTTGGGACAGGCATGAGGGCAAGTCAAGTCCAAGCGCAAGCAAGGAAGCAAGCTCTTGCTTTCAGGTACTTGCGCAGACGCCGGAGGAGGTTGCGGGCTTCTTCCCTGACTTTGACACAAATGGGGATGGTGCTCCGTGGCTGATTTAACCTGCAGCGGGCGCGTTTGAAAGTTCTTGCCGCAACCGGTCGCTTCAACTGAGGTTTTGGATTTCAACGAGTTTAAAGGTATTTTCACAGGAGATGCTGGAGGCGCGAATGCAAAACATGCAGCTGAGGCCAAAGCAGCGTAACCAGTTGGGCCCAAGAGCCATGCACTGGAATGTGATTAGCCATTTGATGTCGCACTACTTTCGCCTTCAGATCCCTCCATTTCCTGCAAGACTTTCACAATGCGGAGGCGTCGGAGCCTCCCTGCACTGCGAGTTGCACTCGCCCTGTTACCGCAGCGTGGTGTCGCTTTGATGGCCAGGCCAGATGGAGAGTTGAAGTGTTGCCGCACTAGATGACAGATTGGGGAGTGGTGGACATTTTGCAGAATGTCTTCAGTATTGTGAATGACCTGTTAGAATCTGATTGTTTACTGCTTTGCTTGATCTGGCGAGCCTTTCTGCAACTCAGAAGCTTGCGCACAGGTGACCAGCTGGTCGCATTTGAGACACTGACAAAGCTCTGCTAGCAAGGAGTGAGTTTTAAAAAGAAGGTTCAGACCCTCGACGAAGTCAAGCCGACCCGGCGTGACAGAAGCGCATGTTGGGTTGCCTTCCTGAGGCCTGAGACGGCAGGGAAAGCGGACAGCTGTTCTAGGATTTTCGACGAGTGCTTTTATGAGCCATCCATAAGCTTAAGTCCTGGAAGCATGCTTCAAATCAGGAAGGCACCCTCTTGCGCGTCCATTCTAATCTAGCCTCAAGCATTAAACATGTGAGCTGATGTTCAAAGTGCCGCCGCCTCTCTTCGGGTTCGTAGGTACAACACGGAATAAGTCCAAGACATACCATGCGAAATTCTCCCCATCGCGCTAAAGATGCTAGAGACTTACATCAAATGGCCCAGGGGCCACAGGAACACGGCTTTGGTCACCAGCTCACATGCTCCGTAGGTCAGGAGCTCTGTACATGCTGATTCTCAAAAGGTGGATCCCAAGAAATATGGCGACAACATTCAAGAAGTACTGATACTTGTCCTGCTTTTGCCAATGCTTGCACCCCTTCACAGTCTCTGTAGAGGCTATCGTAGTGAAGGCATCTGGAAAGGGCGCCCCCCCCCATATTCTTCAAATTTTGTCAAAATGGATTTCGCCTTTCAGAGGTAGCTTGGAGTGACTGCTAACTGGTTCCCCGCAGAGTGAGTGCTCGCTCGGCGAGCTGGTAAATACGAGCAAGGCAGCCGCCAGGTTCACAGTCCTACAGCAAGACTTTCTGCTCATGGCTTGCGGGCATACGAGCAAGGTTCGCTACCACAGCCTCATACAAGCGGCATGCAACATCATGACCAGGTGTAGCGCGGATTCAACAGAGTAGTAGGAACCTCTGTTGCAGTAGTCGCCCAGTGTCAGTACCAGCTCAGTGGCAGGAGGCGTGCTTTGTCAAGACTGCTTCACATCTTGTAGGTTAGAGAGGCTGCCTTCTCAATGCCAGCTTCCAAATTCACATGCACATTGGGCTGACGGCAGAGATGAGAGTGAGGAATCATTCATCTAGAGCGCAGCAGTGGGCCCGGTAGTTTTTCATAGCAGGTTGGAATTGGGATTGAGCATGAGTGAGGCTGGGAGATGCGAGTTTTCCACAAGATATACACAAGGCAATCATTGGAGATTGTAACTATTAACTATATGGCTTAGCCCATGTGTGTGTGTTCTCCAGCAGGCATAAGCTAGGCCGCACCCAGTGTAAAAAGCAATTCCGGGCTGCGACATGTTCAGCTTGGAAGATTGCGGCAGCCACTGCTACATCCCGGGCTGTCAGTCCAGTACAGGGACTGGGCATTCATGGCACATCGCCTGTTTTGCGGCATGATTTTCCACCCCTTGTACCTACAGGTTTCAAAGAATTCGAGATGGTTATGCCCCGCGCGCACCAGTGGCATTTGCTGAGCTCCTAGCTGCTGAGCAGACTGGCGCTGGGTCTGAGCGCGCCCTAACTTTTTGCCCTGCTTCCTCCAAAGGATGGCCAGGTTACAGTTTGCGGTGTCAATGCCCCTGCCGAAAGCAGGTGCGTGTTACCAGCGTGCTTCTCCCGAAAGCATTCGTACGGGCCGTCGAGCCGACTTTCAGCAGTTCGCCAAGGTTGATTGCAAGTGTTGTTGCAGAGCTATGAGATGCACTTACGCACAATCTGCCCATGCAACAGCCGCCTCCTGCAGGTCCAGCAATCATGCAGCAAATGACACAAATGCTGCTGAGGAGCACGATGTTCTTTTGCCTCAAGTGCGCAGGCTTCCCATGAGGAGCAGAGCGCGACCAACCCTGGTGAGCTGGGGGAGGCCAGCTGATAAACGAGTAGGATCAAGTAGGCATGCTGATGGTAATACAATCTGTGATCGCACCAGTTAAATGCTCCAATAGACTCAACGTGATGAATCCCAAAGATAGCCAATGCGGAACAGAGCAAAGGCCGCTGCCGTGCGTCCGCCTGGCATCTACCAAGGGCCGCTTTGCTGAAGTTGCTTGCCTGGCCATTTTGGCCTTGGAGCAGACAGTTGACTTGTGCATGCTGAGGAAGCCACGAGATCCCAAACCCCGGCAGACCAGCCACGTTGCGCAAGGCCGGAGAAGTTTGGAAGATGGTCTCCAATATCTCCACCCTGAGGGGCCCAGACATTACAAGTTGTTAAAGCTCTCTGTCTATTTGGCTAGGTTGAAGCGATCATGACAGAACTGGCACCAGTCTACATGTCACACTAGCCCTTGCCAGACGAATCGCCCAAGAGGGGACGCGGCGAAGCAGGCTTGGTACATGAGAGTATTCTGATATGGGGACTTCATAGGGTATATATATATATATACATATGTTCTTACTTTATTCCCTGCTAGCCACCAGTAAGTATTCGGATCCAATCTTTGAAGGTGTTTTGATGTTACTCTTGTCAGATGGTCCAGTTTGGATTGAAGCCGCGCTGCTGAACTGAGCCTACAAAGACCTGCATCGCCGGGGGGGGGGGGCAGGGCATACAAAAAATTGAGTCTCTTTGCCAAGCTGAGATGCAGGCTCCCTCTCCCTGACCAGCGAAGCGCTCTCAGCAAACACGAGCTTCGGGCATTCTTGCGGGGAATACTGCTTTCGCACCATCAGATCTAGGCCGTCATTTTTCAAGACTATGTGATACTAATCAATTGCTTGCACTTGTATCCCCTCACAAGCCAAAGTTCGTCGTGCTCTGTGCACAATGATGCGATTCATCACTGGGGATGCTCCAGTTTGCTGACAAGACCTCCTCTTCCTATGCCAGGGTAATGGCAAGCTCCTTCGACCAGCTGGATGGCTTTCCATCGTCTGCCACAAGAGAGGCCAAGCAGGCACGAGGCACAAAACGCTGCATAGGCAGCCAAGCATGCGGTGACTAAACCGAGCTGAGATTTACTGCTTCAAAAGCTCCTGAGGGCAGCAAGTAGTTGGGATTCATGTTCATGGTGTTTCCCCCGAATACGAGTCCGTGACGCAGTTCACACCCCGCAAAGAATGAAGGACCAATGGGAGACGATGTCTGCCATGCGCGATGAGTTGGGGCCTAATCTTTTTGGGTTCGATGACAACGCACAAAATGGGGTAGCTTAGCTGGGAGAGGCATTGCTTCTATTACCTGCAATGGAGCTTCTTTCAAGGTGTTTAGTCCTACAGTTTAATCCGCCTGGTTTGTGAAGTGCAGCCGTTGCCCTGGTGTTGTCGGGTTGTTCGTTTTCTTTCTCTGCCATTGCTGATGTGAGCGTATGCCACGCTTCACTGAGCATCGTGTATGCGCCACCCTGGCTAGTGTGCGTCTCTTGGGCGTGCATTCCTGATGCATTGCAGAGGGTTTAGCATGGGTGAACGTTCGGTACTAGCCGACACCCGTTTGATTGGAATTGACAGCGCACGCTCACGAACAATAATCCAAGCCACAAAACTTGAAAATCGACCACACACTCAGCAACTTACAATGACCATACTACTCAAGCGAAAGCAACAAATACACCCACATTTCACAACCATGAGAATTCCATGGAAGATTCGTGTAATCCCAGCACTTCCAGCACAAAAAACAAGAGCTGCTAGGTTTGTGGGTGTCGTCTACCATAATTTCAGGATGCCGATGGAGGGATGGCCAAGCCGCTGCAGCTTGTGCGCGGACTGCGCGGAGGGCTTTGCATTTTCATCCCGGCTTTGCTGGGCCCGGAGGTTTCGCCAGAGGAGTTGAGCCACTTCGGGCAGATGGCCGCGGCGGTGCGGCAGACGTGGCTGACGAACAGCACGACCTTTGTGGTGCCCGAGGAAGGTGGCGAGGCTCCAGGGCTGCTGGAGCAACTTGACGGCCTGCAGATAACCAGGCTCACAGTGAAAGGCTCCTTGCCGTGGCGGTCGCTCAGGGCTCTGGGACTCTGGCGTCACATCGTATCATTGCTGGAGGAGGGAGGTGGCTCCGGTAAGTGCAACTGGGTCATGAAAATCCCTGTGTGGAGTTATGTGAATGCGCCGACACTCGAAAGCCGCCTGGCCTGCTTCAATGCATCAGACACCTACTTTCTTGGCGTGCCCACTGTGGCATACAGTCCTGGTGAAGAGCCATTCATGTTTCCAAATCCTTGGGGCGGCATCATCATTAGTCGCGGGCTCTTGGAGCATGTTGCCGCCTGGACGGAATACTGCATGCGATATGCCGAGACCATGGACACTCAGTATGGTTCTGATAGCTTCTTTGATGACTACACGTTCTCCATGTGCATGAGTGATTTGGGACAAGTGGTTGCAAGCAACTATGCCGACATCGAGGGCAGTTTCCTTCTGTATGACCGGCCGAACCACACTGTCATGAAATTCAAGGGCCATCCGGACACACTGAAGCAATGCTTACTTGTTGTCGGAAAGCTTGACACAGCTGGACAGGTTCTGCACGTGCATGATCGCATCTCGTGGTCGAAATGGCACACGAGCATACCTTGCATAGGCGAGTCTCAGATGGGGAAGTTCAGCATCTCAGATGCTTATGGCAATGCTAAAGACTACTATGAAGAACGGATCCGCCTGGCCCTTTATTACTGTAAAGCCCCAGAGTTTGTCCATTTGGAAAAGAGTCTCTCAGCGCATCTGCATGGCCTGGACCCCAGGGCAGGTCAGGGCGCCCTGGCCACGCCAGTTCCCGGGCCACTCAAAACCCGTCGAAACCTTTGCATCTTCGTTTTCGGGCGGCTTAGTTGGCAAACCTTTTCCTGATAGTATACTGAGTCCTTTCCCGCATACCACCGACTCTAAACCTTTGCTTTTTTGCTGGCCTGAGGTTCCCTCCAGCGCACGGAAGCAGCGCTTCGTGGAGGCCGCTGAGATGGCCTGGCGCATTTGGGGAACCAGCGACACTTTCTTTGTTAGCAAGCAGCCTCTTTCAGAGCTCCTTGACAGTCAAACATTCCTTCTAGAGAATGACATTGACACGGACTATGCGCACCTGCCGGTACGAACATTTCTGCTCTTTGAGGCCTTGGGGCGGCCTGAGTGGGTAAATGCATGCGACTGGTATATGAAAGCTGATGCTGACAGCTTTCTGAACGTGCCTTTGATTGAGCAGAGGCTGCGTTGCTTCGACCCGTCGGATTTCTGGTTTCTCGGCGTTCCACAGGTTGCGCACAGCGCTAGGGGTGCAATGACGAGGTTTGCATCAGGAGGTGCGGGCTACATCGTATCACGAGCTTTGTTGCCAAAGCTAGCAACATGGGCTCCCTTCTGCTTGCTACAACTACTGCAGCATGCCGGAGGCACTGGTATGGAGGATGTCTCTCTTGCAGGTTGCATCTGGAAATGGGGCCACATAGATGTTGTGAGCTATGTGGATTACGAGACAGAGGTCATCACAAGCGAGGCCGCGCTCAACAGAACCAGGGTGACCCATGCACATTTGCCCAATGAGAAACTTGAAGTTCCGCCATGCTCCATGGTGGTACACTCAGTACGACCAGAGGAGCTTGAAAACGTCGCAGCCAACATCAAACGATCTTGGCATGAGCGGGACCCTGCCAGGAAATGCATTCCTGACCAGCACCGCTTGACGCAAGGTGCCGCAACACTGCTGTCCCCAGAGCTCAGCCACTTGGATTTGGAGGCCTCAAAGCTGGGGAAGACATATCACTGGGCTGTATATGGCGAGCGAGAGTTTCAAGTGCTGCTGGCATGTAGCCAGCAGCAAGCTGCGGACAACCGCACTCTTTGAGGCATGAAAACCGATTCTCGGCATGAACTTACGATCTTCCCGGAGCCCGGAGCAGGCAGGTCAATCCAAGCTTGCCATGACATGCTCCACGATAGACGAGGCGCGCGAAGGCCAGGATGTGCGGCTGGCGAAGTCGCCAGTTTGGTTTCTCATTGCAAAAGATCGCGCCAAGACTGGTTCACGTTAATGTTTGCGGCTCACATCTCGTGACCCGAGGTTGAAGGTCCTCGCATTCGAGGCGGGTCAGAGATTCGAGAATGCCAGGAAGGCTAGCTCATTCTTTTGACGTAGCTTGCTGGACCCCTTCGTATGTTGTATAATCTGGATGCCTTGCAGTGCAGGCACAGCGTCAGCGGCGGCAGAGTATCAAGACCAGTGCCGAGCTGGGGCAGGTTCTTGGGCAACTAAACTTGCTTCGGTGCTCACATGTGAGAAGGGGGTGGCACAAGAACAAGCATATAGGAGCAGCAAAACATTTCAATTGTGGTTACAACCCCCCCCTCCTCACATGTGGTCAGTATTTGGGGGGACGCCTAGAGCTCACCTATGACATCATCCTACCAGGCTTCTCGCACTCAGCTGCTGCTTTCAGAACATCACAATTTTGTGACAAGGTTGTTTCAACATTCAGTTGGCATCTTGCGCCAAGGTGTCCTGACCGTCCTAACATGTCCTAACACTGATCCAGGCTTGTGTTTGCATAGCTGCGGCCCATCAAGCTCGTAGGAAACCACCTGCAGCTGCTCAGATTGTTGCACGAATCCTAAGGCCGTCAGGCCCAAATCGTAATATCCATAAGTAGGGGGACCTGGATAGCCACCCAAAGACTACAATCTTTATAATGGGGACCCCCAAAAAGTATTAATCATGATAAGACACTATGTACTTCCTGTTTCCATTCAATTTTCTACTGTGTTTTCCGTTTGAGTCTTCATTTTAAGGGTAATATTCTTAAACCCTCAGGCCCAGATATATACAAATCCCGCAGGCAAAAGTCACAACGGAAACTCCGTCAAAAGTCCTCCAGATTTTGTATAAATCCTCATTACTGGGACCCCCAAAAAGGTACCCTAAACCCATCAACTCTACCCCCTAAGCCCTTAAACCCCAAACCTCAAATCCCATCCTAAACCGCTAAACCCCAAACCCAAAACTGGCGAGGGCCGAGGGTACCTGTGGACAGGCCTTGCTGCAGCCAGCATTCCTGCAAAGGAAAAGGGTCCGGAATAAAACCAAAACAGAAGAGAGCGCAGCTGATCATGTACATGTGCGCTCGAGCCCCACACAACGAAGGCACCCGCCCGAGCGTCTTGACAGATACAGCGAGGGTGGGTGGCTAGGCATTGACAGCCCAGGAGCGTTAGCTCTTTAAAGGAAGACCCCAAACCCTGGAAATTCGGCATCGCGTATGTTTCTTGAAAGGTTCCCTTCAACCCCCTACAGCCCCTGCCATCGAATGCACAGCCTTGTTCGTGCCTTATCCCGGAGAGGGATGCAGCGTGCCGGGGCACACTGCCCCCACCTCCCTGCAAAGCCAGGAAGCTTGAACTTCCCACACCTCCATGCGAGGCCCAAGATCCCTATCGTTGGGAGGCTACTCGAAACTCTAGAAATGCACGAGAACGAGCAAGGAAGCCCTGGGGTTTGGGGGAGGGAACCCTAAACCCAAATTGAGAAGAGTTTGGTGGTTGGGGTGGGATGACAGAGCTACGGTAGCCGCGAGGGTGCGCGCACCCGGCAATTCTAAGGAAAAGGTGCGCGCGCACGGCTACACACACTAAACCCACAAACCCTAAACCCTTAAACCCTAAACCCCATAAACCCTAAACCCCTAAACCCTAAACCTTATAAACCCTATAAGCCCTATAAACCCTAAGCCCCCTAAACCGTACATCCTGAGGCTCTGGCCAGCTTGGAGGAGCAGCGGCTCTATCGGAATCGTGCAGAGGAGGATTGGACGAAGCATTTGCTTACTGGGGTTAGTAGCGGATAATACATATATGTAGGGTTTAGGGTTGGGAGGGAATCAGCGAATATAGGGTTAGGTAGGTTAATATGAGGTTATATAGAGGTAACATGGGCAACCAGGAAATATTCAATGTTGGGACTATTTCAAGGGTATATTCCTTTAGTCCCTGCAAATCACCAATGAGTTTGGTTCATGCTGGCCTTAGTCGTCAAGCCAAATCCTGATTCTCCCTGTTCACAGGCAGCCCAACTGAACTTGGGTTCGCAAGGGTTGCTCTGAAGAACCCGGGGAGCTACTCAGACACTCGGCGAGAATGCAAACGCATGCAATCCGGGAATGTTATTTGATTTTTTCGCACGACGTCACAACCATCCGGGCACCCGTGTTGAGGTGTCGTAAGACCCGATACCTCAAGTACATGAGTGGTCAAATCTCGCAAGCGCAGGAGCTTTGGGCACATCTTCAGGCCGACAACGCACAATGTGTGGCTTTTCGATCCTTTGGTTCTTCCTCGTGTGATGCTGCAAAGCTTGTTTGAGGCAGGCAGCAGCCAAAGTTTGCATATGTGCGATGTCGGGCTCAAGGTTTGTAGTGCACCAAACGATTAAGTAACGGGTGCTGCAAGGAGGTGTCCCGTGTCGAAGTATGGAGATCCGCCTGCGCTTCACTTTCCTCGAGTTCAGCGATGAGCGGGATACACAACCATCGGCTGTGCGTTCTTCGAGTCTTCCACCATCTTTTGCACCTCGAACATCTCACAAGACTCGCAGCTCCAGCTTCAGGCAAGACACCGATGGGGAGCAAGCCGAGCCCTCAGATACATTCAAAAAAACCTCTGTCGCTTTGCCTCGAGTGGATGGAGACTGACTGCAGTGATGCTGAGGTCCAGCGGCAGCTTGACAACAACACCTCAGGCAGCTTACCATCTGATTCAGACTGGTTGCCACGGGACTTCACTTGTGCCGGCAGTGCTGGTCATCCTCACTTGTGTTCCCGTCCCTGTGTCTACATGCTGAAAGCTGGTCATTGCTCGGGTGGTGTGGGCTGTGGCTTTTGCCATCTCCCGCACCAACAGCTCCGTGA
The DNA here is from genome assembly GCA_905231905.1 of Symbiodinium pilosum. Classification (NCBI taxonomy): domain Eukaryota; class Dinophyceae; order Suessiales; family Symbiodiniaceae; genus Symbiodinium; species Symbiodinium pilosum. The sequence continues at coordinate 15,536 of CAJNIZ010021657.1, forward strand.
GCAGAAGCTTGCCAAGAAGGCACGGGCCCTGCTGCAAGCCATGCCGAAGCCAGATTTTATCAAGATGATGTGGTCCCTTATTCGAGAGAAACTTCTCTGTGCGGGCCAGGAAGTGATTTGGACAGTGCACGGTATCTTGGAGGAGGAGATGCACCACCACGAGACATCCACCCCTGAAGGCGATCTTCGCGTGTTCAGCCAAAGCCAGATCTGGAAGCTGCAGCAAGAGATTCAGAGGACCCGCATGAACTTGGCATCTCTGCTCGCGTTTATTGCGCGCCGGTGCCATGGACGTAACCAGGGTCGTCTGCGCGACATGCTGACAGACATGCGTCAGCGTGCCGGAGATATTTGATGTGTCAACTGTGAAAAGCCAGCCCAAGTTACATGAGTACTTGCAATCAAGAAGAAACTTTTGATCCCTTCCAAAATGCTCGGGCAGCTGGATAGGCGTTCTTTTCACGTTGTTTAATTAGGAGTCACTGGAAGGATGCCATGAGGCGTCCCGCGTGGAACCTCAAACTTTCGTACAGATGCATGCAGATGTCCAGAGAGCAGAAACAAGTACTGCCGGACGACGCTGTATAGAGATGTACAGTCCTGTCCCACATTGCAGCCAATGCTCCGTGGATTGAGACAGAACGCGAAGCGCATATGCAGATCTACCCTAGATCTCCGATTCCGAACTCCCTTCCATGTTCCACACAGCAAGTTCCAGACAGTTTCAAGTTTTTTTGGCGGAAAAATGGCCGCCAGAGGGCTTGGGCATGGGATGGTTTGATCAGCAGCCGGAAGTCTAAGTGGCTTGATCAACACCTGCCGCTACGGTCGCAAGCTAGCAGGTCCAGGAACGCCGTCAGCAAGACATCCAGGCAGCGCCTCGCTGTCCCGGCTGTTTGCAGCACACACGCGCAACAAGTCAGTTTGTTCTAGCGGGCTTCGATCATGCGTGCACCAACTTCTTTGGTAACTTGTCCTGTGACATGTCAGGGGGAACTCCAGAGTGCGCTTGCCACTGTGTATGCGTCTACACCAGGACTGTGCTGCTGGTCATGTCCACTTCGTGCTAGCAAGAATCCTTCCCCCGCACATAGATGTGGGCCCGAGCATCAGCTGCAGCCAGTAGTACTGACCAGAAATACTACAGTCGGGGCTTCTTGATTTTTGCGTTTTGGTGGATTGGTTTTGCAATCCCGGGAGGATGAAACATGTCGTTCTAGGATTTGGATTTCTCGTAATTGCGCAGTGGTTTATTGACATGAGGTCAGCATCACCTGGGGAATCATGGCTTCTGTGCGACTCCATGCTCAGCCTGCGCAGCTTCAGGACAGCCAGCAGTCGTGGAGGAGCCCTGGACGGCAAGTCTTAACGCTGATATTTGGCCATACTATTGCGATTGCTATTGGTATTATTGTCATGATTTTTATTGTTGATGATTACTGTTATAGTTATTGTCAGTATTACGATTATTTCTATTATTTTGTTCACGAGTATTGTCATCATTACTATCATTTCTACTATTTGGCTGTGTTAGTTTGATGGAGGATGCCCAGGTTGGGCCTGCGCAAGCCGATGCTGCAGAGACCGACGCGAAGGCAGACTTTTGAATTCATACTCATTATTATAATCCTGATTAAAGTGACCCCAAACGCTAGTTTTGGGAAACCACATTTGCTCCGATGTCGATCAGGCTGGCGATGCCGAAGTAGATGCATTTGTCCATAGCTAGTTGGCAAGTGCATGGCATTGCATCAGGTTCATCGCCTCAAGCAGCAAGTGGGCAGCGCCGCTGAGGAATTGAGACTGCAGTCAGAGCAGCTGCACTTGTTTGTTCCACGGGTCGACCGTTCTAGAGAGTCTGGATGGGATGCCTATCAGGAAAATTGATGACAACAGTTGCAAGCAAGAACACGTGAATTGACAAAAACAAAATTATATTGAAATGTTTGAAGAATTCCCATGGCTTGCTCACTAAAACCACAGTTCTCCTCTAAGTTTCTGGATAGACTGCAAAACAGAACAAAAGGAGGAAAAAGCATGAAAAAGCAAGCGTGCGAGAAAGAAAGAACGTAAGAAACAAAAGCAGGAACAGCAAGGAACACAAAGATGAATAAGGAAGGGAAGACACAGAAATTAAGAAAATCCATGATGTTTCCTTGTCCTTTTCAACATTCTCCCCGAAGATTCATCATTTTCCATCATTTTTCCATGACGTTCATCATTGTCCATGTTGTTTCATGATTATCTTTCATTTTCCAAAATTTTGTCATACTTATCCAAAAAGTGTCATCACACATTACCCTCCTTGATTTTTCATCGTCGTGCTTCATCATGTTCGAATCGCGTACCAGCATCGTTCACCATCTTGCATGTTTTCATGATCATTCATCACATGTTCACCATTTTCCATCATGTCAAGTCATGTTTCAGCTTGTTCATCATGCTTCATAGTTTTAACCACTTTCATCATGCTTTCATCATTTTCATCACATAGTCATTATTCTCCATCATGTTCCATGATCTCTCATCATGTTTCCAATCATTTTGCGCAAATGAAATATTAGCGGGGGGGGCCGCACCCCGTAACCCCCCGCCACCACCATCCCCCAACACCACGGAGTTTCTTCAAAACGAATGTATGCACCCACCACGTGTAGAAAATCTTGACATATGAGGTTGTCCGGCCCTTTACCTGCCTTATTAGTACACTTGTTTGTTGCATGTTTTTTCGTCATATGTATCATTGCTCAAAGTATTTTTTTATTGTTCAAGATTTGTTCATCGCATGTTATCGCTGTTCGGCATGCTTCTTAATTTCTATTATGTTTCATCATAGTGTATCATTATCATATCTATTATTGTCCAGTATGTTTCATCAGAATTCGTGACTTCCTGATCTTTCATATTTTCATCGTGTTCCAGCAATTTTTATTATTTGTGATCATCTTCATCATTTCCATCATAATCATTATTCATCTTTTCCATCATGAGGTTCCAAAAGCAACAACAGTTGCCAGGAGCACGACCCCAATCCCCGCAACCCCGCGCGACCGTCAACACTTGGCAAGAATTCACTGGTTGGATTCTATTTTAGTTGTTGATCTCCAAGTTTGTAAGGATTTTGCTGATTATACTTTAGTGTTTTTGATGGCTCACCCATCTGGATGGTGTCCAGCAAGTTTAAACCTCTGTACTACGTCTTTATCTGCCTACTTTGCTGCTGCTACATGTTTGGGGCGCGGGCCCTCTGATTGACCTTTTCTTCATTCGGCCTGGCACAGCTAGAGCTTGACTGGCATGGCCAGTTTTGCAGCGTGCCGCGGTCTTTGGGCATCGCATGCTGCCACTGTGGCTCAACAGCACTTCCCTTGACAAAAAGTCGAAGACTGCCGTCCGAAAGTCTGTATGAGTTTCTGGGCACTGTTGGTAGCCACCATCGAAACGTGTCTCTGCCAAGTCTCAAATTAAATGTCCGTGTTCCCCCAAACCAAGCAACACCAAGCAAGGAACCAAGCACAAGGAGTCAAACAGACACTTGCAGTGAGGGCTGAAGGCCATCTCCAGCCACGCAGAGTACGTTCAATGCTTTGACAAAGCTGTCACACGTACAGTAGCGCAGCACAGCCGCTTCACCTAGGACTCCGCACGGATCCTGTGCAAAGCAGCCCTGACTTTTTCTGGTAGCGCTCATGGGATGGGCAAGGGTGGCAAAGGACGCCGCTGGGAGATCTTGAACTATGCTGGCAAGGCAGTCTTCTCTCTGCTTTTGTTGCAAGATGTTGTGAGCTTTGTGACAACACTTGTCATGCTGGATGCCATGAGGGTCTCAGCGATGCAGACTTTGCAAGGCGACGTGGCCGCAGCCCACTGCAGGGCTTAAGTTCCCAAATGTCAGAGCGCGTCTCGGGTTGAGACATATATTGTGCCCCTGAACACTTTGGCGGGCCAACTTCTGTGAGCACACCAGGAGGGGGAGGAAAGTGGCGAAGGAGCTCGGGTGAGATGCCCCGTATGAATTCCCCAGCTGAAGAGTTGAACACAGTGCAGCAGACCCCCCGGATGACAAGCACAAGGTTGGACCTCCGCGCGGAATATGACAATTACTATGAGGAGGTTGACTTCTCAGCAGCTTGGCTCCAGAAGTCCGCAAAATGGCGCAGCTGAAGTAGCATCTGGCAGCCATACTACTTTCGAGATGGCCTAGACCCCCATTACTATAAAAGCACACACACACACAGAACCCATGTAGCTACAATGGCCCCATATGACCACGCGCGGCTTCATACAAGAGAGCTTTGTGTAAACTACCTAAACATGCATTCACAGCTGTTATTTTAGGTGATTGCAGCTGTGTCAAAACAGTGATGGCGCACACGACATTGAAGCTAGATCAAAAAGTGACGGGAGGGCTGCCACGCGTGGTGCCCGGCCTTGTCACAGGCAAGCGCAATTCGTTGCAGTTTCGGATTGGTTTGACCATTTTTCACGAACATGCATTCCTGTTTGAACGTCTAATGCGATTGCAACCCTAGACCTTGCCACAACAGAAGATACCCTTTGCTCTTGTGCTCGTCTTGACAGGCGTGTGATTGGAATTCTGAGCATGTGCACACACAGTGATCTCATGCATACGGCAACACTTAGCATGCGCAGGCTGAGCAGTCAATGGATCTCGCACCGAAACACAGCAGTGCTGTGAGTAGTGCAAGCAAAGACATGCAGCACCAACCACGATGTAAGGAGAACAGCTTTTCCCGCGGTGGCTTGCGCTGCATCCTGGACCTTTGTGTCCACTGCCCCCGGCTGAAGGCTGACATGAGACATGTTTGCGTGCAGTATGATCAGTCTGACATTGTGTGACGCTTCCAGCCAGCGTAAAATCCTAGAATATTTCAGGAGTAAGTAGGCTGGGTGTGGTATCCGAGTCATTGTCGATTGGGCTGGCCCTGTGTAACATCAAGTTTTACGGCAACCTGCACGAAAACGCTGTATTCCTTGTGCTTTCACAGCCATTCGGGTAACAGGGTGCAACTAATGCCAAGTAACTGCTCACGCCGGGGCAACCTGTGAGATTCTCAAGCTCTTCAAAAATGACATCGACGACGAGGGTGCCGATGCACAGCCTTATTAAGCAGGCGGTAATGCTTTGACGGGAGTGACTTTTCGGCTTCTGGATGCCAGTCCCCAACGTTATTTGGTGTGAGCATGAGATCGTGTGCGGTGAGTCAACAGCTGGTTGTTGTGCGTCTTTGGCACGTCTTTGGCTGACCAGATTGTGAACAGACTCAGACATCGCCAAACAACTCCATCAGCGCGCCGCACCAGGTTGTAATAGTTGGTAAAATGTGCTTACCGCTGCCCAGGAAGTATTGGCACGCTTTCTGGAGCAGTGCCCGCACCTGGAAGAACTGCATCTGTCTCACAACAGGCGCAGTGGGGATTTCCCGGAAATTAGCAAAGTACAAGTCCTTACAACTTTGGATTGGCAGAAGGACCCGTGACCCATGCAAGTGACTTATGCAAATCGTACCCCACGTCACAGCTTGAGTTGAATTTCTACATTCATACTACGCTCACCGCAAAAGTGACGCCGACAAACCTTATGTGGGAGCTTAACAAGAAGTATTGTAGAGCCTGGTCCGGGTAGGTTTCAAGCGCGTACGCGTAAGCTCTCGGAAGCTTGTTCTTCGCGCAAGCCTGCGTTGGTTTGCTTCGGTTCAGATGGAAGGATGGCCAGCTCTTCGGAGTCTATACAGAAGCAGTGAATATCGCGAAAGATTGCGTTGGTGCTGCTTAAAGAGTAATTGTCAATGAGCCATGGAATCGGAAACTCCACGCAAGCGCCCCCAAAGCTCGCGAAAGTTTTCAAGGTAGGGCTTAGCCGAGAACCCTGGGTACAGCAACATGGGTTTTTGGTCGTACGAGGTGCGGAACCTGTACTTCTGATCCCCCAGATAGCTTCGGGACAGCATGGATTCTTATTGATGATCAGATTCCCCTTCCTACAGGATAGCTGAACATGCTCTGGTAATGTCGCAATGTTTTAAAGAGCTTTTCTTTGTAAAGCTGGCACGCACCGCAATGACCAAATGCCTGTGGCTATCAGTTCTGTCAGGCTCACTGCTAGCATTCCAGCAAACAAAGCGCGGAGATAGAAACGTAAATGCTGCCTCCAAAGCCCATCTTAAGCTACCTCAAGGATTTCGAGCACGGGCGCCCTGTGCCTGATTTCCGCTGGTAGCGCCGTCCGGCGAGAGGGCGACGCTCCTCTTTGGCTGCGCTTTTTGGCCTCAAGAGGGGAGGGAATGGAACTGCGCGCTGAAGTCTTAGATAATGTCACCAGCAGACTGTTTCAAGTTCAATGCTCGGGATCTATTGGGTCTAGGGCCCAGATGTGCAAGCATCTGCTTGCAACCCCCCAAGCTCCCACGCGCATGGGACATTTAAAAGTTGTGCCAAAATCCCGACAGCAAGCAGAAATGATCCTTTCAGGGCCTGTCAGGCGGGCGCACCTCGCCCTGTCTGATCAAGATTGGAAAGCACCGTTGGGTACTTGGGGGTTTCCAGAAATTGGGGTCTGCCATTTTGCGGTCCCCACAATAAGGACTGTGATACGTTTGAGGGTCCCCCTTTTATGGAAACTACCATTCGTGGCACGGTGGCAGCGCCAAGGTCTCGAGCACAACTGTATAGACAGCGTGGAAGAGGCCAAAGACTTCCTATAGAGACAGATCCGCACGGGAAGTCATTTTATTTTCCAGTTGGTTTTCCACTAGTGGTAGAGTATATCCCTACACATGCCTACATAAGCCCTTTGTGTCCCCTGCATATTGTTTGTCATAATTGTATGAAGCACATTCAAGGTGAAAGCTGGCATAGATAGATGTCATGGCCAGAACAAACTGAAACTACTGTATCATACTGGGGTTATATAGGTTAAGTCACATAGGATAATGGAAAAGAACAAGTTATTCAATTTCTGGGGGATCATAAATACAACCAAATAGACACCAAAATATTAGAGTCCTCATTATGGGGATGCGACCCCAAAAAGGCACCCCTAATTTTGAGAAATCCCCGACTGGTTGCCAGGCCGAGTCATGGCTGTACGAGAAATACAGCGTTTGCTATAAGAGCAAGGCTGAGTGCACCTCGCGGCATTGCAAGTACCGCTGCAAGGCAGGAGATAGTTTCCCACACCGGCGGGATCCAAATTTAGACCCGAATATGCTAGAATCCTTGTTTTGGGGACCCCTAAAATTATCCCTAGTCTGGGGAAGTCCCCAGGATGCTTTGTTCATTGGCAAGCTCCCATGCGGCAGCAATTGTTTGCGGTTGTGAGCATGCCACATTCGACAGGCATATATACTTTGATTTCCAGCATGCTCCGAACCGGTCTTGACTTCACTTGACTTGACCTTCTCCCTGAGATTCACGTGCCATACATGGTGAAGCAGTCCCCGCAATCACAAGGCCGAGATCAGTCGAGGGAACGTGGGGAAGCGGCAAGCAAATTGTCATAGAGTTCACGATGGTCTCTGGTTTTATAAGCCCCTATTAAGACCTAGTGTCCATTTCACTTTCCGTTTGATTCTCCACAACTATGCGGACCCAGTAGCCTTCAGGGGGCAGGCTGCCAAGGCTTGACATTGAAGCGGCTCTGGGTCTGAGCATGTTGGTTGCCCTTGCCTTGTGTACAAGTGGTGCCACTGCTGTTACCGCCATGGTCTGTTATAGCTCCGATAACATCTCCTGGCCGCTTGGTTGTTGTGGATGCTTTCAGGACATACGAAGCAGCAGTGGTCGGCAGCGTCAGAAGCAGGCCGGCTAAATGACAAGTACAAGACCCTGAGCCTGCTCACACAAACATCGTAAAGCACCCATAGCAAAAGATTTTTGCAGAGCTCCTACGCAGGCCGACACCACCGCACATGGTCCCGCGCCCATGTCGGTGAGGATTATCCAGGGGAGAAGGAGGCAGGCGCCGCAGGTGTGTTCGCCTCTTGTTTTGAGCAGGTGCTTGCAAGCCAAACAGGCGACTTGAAAGCCTTGTCTGCTGTCAATCGTTCAGTAGGCTTGCAGAACATCTTGCCTGCAGTGGATGAGGGGAGTCTGCAACAGATGAGCTGCTAGACACAAGAGCAGGCCCGCTCCAGTATAAGCAAATCATTTGGGTGAGCGTTTACTGAAGTGTCTGGGCAGAAATGCTTTGCTGAGTTTCGCAGCGGATATCCAATGTACTACAACCGTGTGCTCTTCGCTTTTCAGTTCAGTAGATCCCTCAGAGTGAACAACGCAGGCGCGACACAAGCGTCAGCGTCCCTGGTCGAGGCCAATTTGCGTACTCCTCTGCAGGCTTTTCAGGTTGTTGTCTTTGCTTGCGGGGTGTTTGTGAGACTCGATGCCTCGCAGTTCTGCCGGGCACAAGGGAGGCAGCTTTGGAAGGTAATCGGTTTTGAGACGATCTCATTCGCTTAGACTGCTCGATAGCAAGTCTTACAGCCTGTTGCCTTTGCGCCAAACAGCAACCGAAACGCCTCGCTATGGCTTCTATTGTTGTCCTTCCATACTAGACAAGATCTCCAATTTTCTGCAAAACAAGGCCTGATGAAAGGGAGCACAGCCGCGAACGCTGGAACCAGCTCCCTGAGCGCGCTGAAGATGATGGGATGAAATGGGAAAAGTGGGACTTCAAGCAGGAGCCAGTGGTTTGTGACCGCTTGAAATTTGGCATTCATTTGCGAGTCTACATCTGGTAGTACAGGAGGAAGAGCCTAGCACCCGAAGCAGTGGCAGCTTGGACGGAATACATTCACCAGGACGACCTCGACTTACTAAGATGTTGTGAGGCAAAGGCGGTGTGTCTACAGGTCAGGTTGTATTGCTATATGGGCAAATAAGACGCCCTCATCCTTTGCACGTCGTCGAAGGCTGTATTTCAAGGCTCCCACGAATGTGCAAATTCGCAGCTTGTCTTGCCTAGCCTGCCAAGGCAGCGTAGCGGCCAAGGACGAAGTCAAGGAAGAGGCGCACCGCCATCGTTTAAAGATTTTGCTGAGACTCATTTTTCTGGGCCCCCTCAAGATCTGTCAATTCCCTTCACAGAGCCCAGTCCTCACCATTCAAGGGGAGACGTGTGAGCGGAAGGGATGGTGCTCTTCTAGGCTGAGGCTTTCTGGAAGAACGCGCATCTAGGTGTTTTCGGGGCATCATGCTCTTTTCTCTTTCGAGCCAGGAATCCGAAGATGATGTCGTGGAGATGCGGCTTTGCGGCACACGGATTGACATCGGAGCACCAGACGTTTTTATTTGTGGCATTGGAGAACAGATGAGGATTGATTAGGTCAGGTCAGCCAAGTCAGTGGTGTGTCTCAGTGCTGGCCGACTTCAAAATGGTGAAGTTTTTCAGATCGTGCAAGCATTCCACAAATCCTGCACCCCCCTTAGCACCCCCCCTTAGCTGACTCCCGCAAAACTTTGTCCAGGATTGATGTAGACAGGGAGCCCGGCAACGGCCCGACATCCTCCAATCTGGAGCCTCAGCTCAGAGACTCAGAGCTACAGGCGCGACCTCAGAACAGCAGCTTGCTATCGACTGCTGATGCTGGCAGAATTTGGTTCAGCTTGACTCACCTGCATGGCAGGCGTGGGAAGGTGCCCTCCGGCGCTGGGAGGCACATCGCAGCAAAATACATCATATTTTGAGAAGGGATCGTGGACGCTTTGCCTAAGCGGCAAGATGTCGGCTTGTTCTGCTCGCAGAAATAGCTTCTCTTCTTGTTTGATCGCTCTGGTGTTGTATTTGGTGTGGTCGTCCTTGTAACAGTAATAGCCTCAATAGCCTGCCTATAGCCGATTTTGTCGTCGTCCTCATAGTAGGAGTGGGAGTGGGAGAACGAGTAGTAGCAGTAGCAGTACTTAGCAGTTCTAGTAGTTGTTGTAGTGGTAGTGGTGCTGGAGCAGTGGCAGTTCCTCGCGTATGCTGCTATTGCGCAGCCAGCGATGCCAAGCTCTTCCGGCTGTTCTCATGAGCAGGGGCAAGGGTTTCTGGAGCAAATTCATGACCGTTTTGGAGACCTCAACCTAGTGTGCTGAGTTTTTGGACAATTACATGAACATCTTGATCTGGCAAAAACTCCAAGAATGGCCTAGCATTCTTGAGCCGTAGACCAAACAAATAGTCCCGAATGCCCCAACTGCTTTGGTTAAGGATTTTAAGGTGTAGGGTTGGGGCTGAAGTCCCCAACCCTAGAACATCCCAAGCCCAACAAATCCTCAAGCCCCTAAACCGGACAGCACTACACCAGCCATCCCAAAGTCTAAATGCCCCAGAGCATAGGCCCCTACAAGCCCCGTCCGTCTGACAAGCTGCAAAAAGCCCCAGCCCGAAAATCCCAAAGCCCTAAACTTCGAATCCAGAATTCGATTTCAGGATGCGAAATGACAGGTATTACAAGGGATCCTGCTCCCGTGAAGTACGTGTGGTAGGCCCTAGGGCGGAGCGACGCTCAGGGCTGAAAGCCTCAACACTAAACAACCTGAGCCCGAAAAGCTCTAGGTCCAATCACATGGAAGCTCAAAAATACTTGACTGATCTTGACAATTGCAGTCAATGGGCACAGTCCTCCCAAAACTGTAAAGCCCCAAAGGGCCTACACCCTTCAAAGACAGAGCCAGCTCCTGACCAATGCACTAAGAATTACACCCATTTAGGCCCAGTCTGGCCCACTCTTCAACAATCATCGAATTTAAAGAAGCCACAGGCAAAGTCTCGCAATATGGTCCAAAGCCTTCAAGTTAGCAGCAAACCGTGGAAGCCGCAAGTGGTGAGATTGTTGTCGTGCTTTTTCATGAAGAGTCAGGCAACGTGAATCAACACAACACAAGTGAGACATCTCAACCCACCCTGTCGTGAGACGGAGTGTATTTGACAGGGAGCCTGCATCGGAATGTTTGCATGTCCCATCTGAAAGCCTTTCAGCATCCTTTGTGTCTGCCAGCCGCCTTGCCTCACATGATTTTTGGTCCAGCTCAGATGCAAGTCTCTTCACTATGGATTCAACTTGAGCGGCCTGGCCCTTTAGCTGTCCAACTTGAATTCCTTCTTGAACTCCGATTCGCCATCTGTCCTGCAAGCACTATCACGATTTTAAGATTATGGTTTGTATTATGTAAGAACTCATGCAGGCGCGCCTTGACAGTCGCGAGAAGAAGATCCGGGTCAGGTCGCCCAGTACAAGGGAGTCTTGGGAGCCCAGTCTGCGCAGGTGTGCAAACCTTGAAAGGTTATTATCTGAAATTTCCAGCTAGATTCCACTTGCTCTCAAGAATTTCCACCCACTGAGGCCCTGCAGTCGACACTGCCTCGTGCAGCGCGTGACAGGCTCACGCAGCTCATACCACCCCAGGCCTGGACAGTCCTGGGCATAAGCATACATTCCTCACTGCGTCTGACCGGGACTCAGCTATCTAAGCTTCCATCTTATCCCTTACTCCCTATGTAACCCTATTGATATATACATATATACATATATATACACATATGTATCCCTACCTAGGCCCTGAAATGGTGCAAAGCTGCCCCAGGTTGTCCTACCACGGGACCGACCTTATGCCTTCCAGCGGGCCCTTGCAGAGGCAACAGCATAGCTTGCTTCTCCCCAAAAGCAACGCGTGCAATTTTGGATATGCCGAATGTTCACCCCGCATCTGCCACTGGCCACATCCGCATGAACAGGCAATGAACAATGCAGACGGGCATGGCTGAGCCGCCGATGAGCAGACGGCGGCGCGGGTTGGACGGCCAAACGGCCAAGCTTAGACCCTTCAACACGGCCGCCAAAAAACGAGCTCATCAGACTCATCAGACAATGGATTCAGACGCTGAACCGTAACGCCATGAGAGGGTTGTACAAGAATGCTGTCCGGCAGGAGCTGCGGGAGGGCTTCGCCGAACTCCGTGCATCACTTTCCGATGCCTTGGAGGCAACGCAGACATGCTCGCACCTCCTCGTCGATTTGGCCGTGCTGGCATAGCTCGCAGTCCGAACCTATAGGACATCTCGACTCCTTCAGCCACCAAAATGTTTCTACCTGATCCTTATCTGCCAAGTTCATGAATGCACAGCATGACTGCCACTTGCATGCCGGCAGGGTGCAGGTAACCCCGCGCAGGCAGGTCGCTTGTGGGCTTTTAAGAGTGAGTAGTTTGCAGGATGCGTTCATTGGATTGGGGGGCTTACCCACAAGGGATTTTCAAAGGTTTTCGGTGATCGTATAATGCAGAGTTCATTTAAATGTAGACCGGGGAGGCCATAAATGAAATTCATGATGCATGTACGCTAGCTCGGGCCTTCACCCACGCATAGTGACCGCAAGGGATAATGGTAACTGCATTAGGGTCCCTATATATTCCCATTATACCACGCCTACTGGGTGGGGGCCTAGCCCAAGAGTTTCCCAAAATAGAGGGCCCCTTACATAGACCACCACCTACTAAAACCCTTGTTAGGGCCCGCCCTGGCAAAAAAAAGGTACCCCTACTTCTGGGAAACCCTAAACCCTGAACCCTATACAACCTCTAGATAACCACCCATACAGCCCATATACAACCCTCATGCAACCCTTATATTACCCTCATAATCCCTGGGGACAAAAGGGGGTTGACATGCCGAGAGGCAGACCTCCGCCCAGCGCTAGAGATCCAATCAGAGCAGCTGGCTCACACAGAGGCCAGACAGTTTGCTAAGGGTTTAGGGTTTACAGGTTGAGGGTTCATAGTATGTTGAGGTTTTACTGGAGAATCAAACCAAAAAGATCATGGAAAATGGAAACTGGGGCTACATTTTGCTGAGTTGCTATTAAGCTACTGCAATAAAGGCATGTATAGGATTAAGGTTCAGGGTTTAGGGCTGTTAAGCTACTATAATAAAATGTATGGTTAGGGGTTCGGGTTTAGTTTGTCTGAAGCGGGGTTTTCCCAAATTTAGGAGTCCCTTCATGGACCAGAATCCGTATGTACTGACTATAAAGCCATAAGAAGTTGAGCATATTTGATGACAGCTGCGCAAGGCTTCCCTTGTCACTCTGCGGGGGACATTGTCCGTGGAGCTTGGGGAAGCGTGCTGCTTAGGGGCTTGGTTTGCTCTTACTATTATCCCTCATTCCAGTTGCTGCTCTGTACCATATGATGGGGTATATCTGGGGTTTATATAGGGGTATATAGGGATAATGGAAAAGAACATGGAAACTACTATTATTTGGTGATTATGTGTGGGTATATGGTAGATTCCATAAATAGGAGGAACCCCATGTTAAACCCCACAATACTAGGAGTCTTATTATGGGGACCCCAAAACAGTACCCCTCAATTTTGGGAAATCCCCGAATGTTAGTGGAATTGGATAGCTGAGGCAAAGCGCCTGCTTTCTGATGAGATGGCTACACAGGCTCACGGCGAGGTATTGCAATGTGCTTGCTCCCGCTTTGGCATGCCATGCAGGTCAGGCATTGATGAAAGATCCCGGCTTTGTATTGGCTCACGTGAAAGACGCCTGCATGACCTCGCAAGTTCAGGACGAGGTCTAGGTTCTGCAAAATGTACCTCAGCCATGGCGGCAGCACAGAAATGCTCCAGCGCCACGCTGGAAGATGCAAAGCGGCTGGTATTCGCCTCAGCCTGACGTTGCTCTTGGAAGGTGGTAAAGCTGCTATGGCAAATTGTGTGCAAGTCAAGATAGGAATGCCGCCTGTCAAATCCGGTGCCCATTGTAAGTCCAGATTGCAAATAGCAATGAACTCTGAAGAGTGTGCTTGTGAAGAGTAGGGCTTGTGGCGTTTCCGGCATCAGGTGCGCAGCATGCGAGAGACTGGTCGATCACTCCTCTGGCAGCAAGTTCTGAACGACTTCGAGCGCTTGCGGGCAGGACTCGCCGTTTGGATGATGAGTCAAGTATCGAAAAGAGACAGACGCATTTGTATCAGGAATCACTCCGAACAACGTGGCATTCAGCCCCTCAGCTGCCTTGGCTGAGCAGGACCGAGTTGCCTTGGCAGCCTGGCATATCCTAGCATGCCCGGCAAGGCGTTGCAATCAATGCTTGCAACAGAGCGCAGCAGTGGCCTCATGCTCTTGGGCTCTTCGAAGGGCTTCTGGCGGAAGGCCAGAAAATCTCAAGTTCGTTTTGCATCTCTGGAAAAGCGATGGATGCACAAGAGGCCAGCCCGACTTGGTCTGCTGGAGCGCGGCGGTCAGCAGCTGCGCGGCTGGTGCGCTCTGGCTCAAAGCCTTGCAGATGGTGAGCGAGCTCCCAGAGTAACTGGGCTGAAGTAGAAACCCAAATCCTGCAGAGTTGAGAGCCTTTCCACAGCGCATTTCGGCTACTTCAATGCCACCTTTATTGTGCTGCAGTTTTGAGAGGCACAACTTTCAGCCCGACATCGTCATCTTCGGTGCAGCTGCAGCTGCTGCTGGCAGCGCCAGTGCCTGGAGCCACGCTCTGGCGATGCTGGAGGAGGTTCAAGCAGCGCAAGTGCAGCTGCATGGCTGAAATTGCTGTAGCTCAGAGCATCATCAAGTCCAAGCACAACCCAGTTGTCTGTGCTGCACCAGTCACCAGCCAAGGCCAAGCACAGTGTTCTGCAACTCGGTGATCACCGCTTGTGGCAGAGCACAGCGCTGTGGGCTCAGGCATGCCCAGCGATGAGTCTCAGCTTGTCCATGCTCGAGGTCTCGAAATGAATTTATCATTCTTATCTTCAGAGAATTCAAATTTTAGCCCCAGGTTGGGAGCTTTCCCTGGCCATGCTCCACAACATGCCTTCTCTGGGCGCCGCTTGCAGTGTGTTTCTTTGAGGGGACTTGAGCACTGTTTGTTTTGTCATGGCTTGCTTTCCGGTCCTATTTCTCACGGATCCCTTGAGCTTTTGGATTGTTCCTACCATTGTTGCAGCTCTGAGGGTGAGCTACTCTGCTGCCATGGCAGCATGCACTGCAGCAGGGCACTGGCAAAGGCTGGGGCAAGCAACATGTGGATTTCGGTTCATGCAAAGCTGTGCAGGCAGGAATTTGCCTGTTTGGCAGGTGCCTACAGCTCAGCGAGGCGCTCACATCCGCCGGGCTTGCCAAAAACGTCGGAACCTGAGATGACTCTCACTTGAGTATTCTCTTTGGGATACGAAAGCCCCCAATGTGGAGTAGGATCATATCCTCCCTTTGGGCAACACTACTCACTTGCCTTCAAGTTTGCTAAGTCGGGGCACCTGCAAACTCGACCATCTCAGTCTCAGAGGTCGTGGTGTACGGGTCTCTCATCGATGCATGCGAGTCTGGGCAAAGATGGACGCTGGCTCTACAACTGTTGCGGGAGATGCGGAGCCAGCAAGTGGCCTTCAGCTGAGCATAGCTTCATGTTGTTGCGCGATAATGGGCGCCATCATGCCAAGTCCGCCAAGCCATTTGTTCTCACTTGTTTTTTCTGTCTTCTGTGCCTTTTAGGCTCAGAACCTTATCGTTGTGGCTGCAGCCATCGGTGTATGCGAAAAGTGCTGCCAATGGGAGACAGCGTGGTATCTTTTCCGCATCTCGGCAGCTTAGACAATTTGAAATTTGCTTTGAGTTGCATCTCTGCGATGCATGTCTGCGTATCCACTTTGCCCAAAAGGCTCCATGGATAAACCAAATGTGGTGGCAGCTTCCTCGACCATGGCGGCCCTTGCAAAGGCAGCCGTCAGGATTTTGTGTTTGAGCTTCCCCTTGTTCTCCTTCCGGCTACAAGTGCTCCGCAAGTGGCAGGTGATGTTAGTACATGCTGCATCATGCTGCGTTGGAATGGACACTGCTCAGCTGAATGGCTTGCAGGGCAACCGCTGGGAGATGGCACTTTCACTTTGCAGCGAGGCAAGGTCTCCTTCTGATCTCAGAGATTGCAAGAGCCGCACCAGGATAACGAGTTTCGACCCATTGATCAATGCTCACATGTTCGCTATCCATCTTCTCCAAAAAACATGAAGAAAACAACATAGTGGCAGAAGCTCGTATGCTCTTCATCCGCAGGTTCAGGATCGCAGCATTGGGCTGAATATCATTGCCTGCAGCGCAGCCATCAGCCAGGGGCCTGGACATGTGCCCAGAGCCTAGACGGTGTGCATGTATCTCGGTTGCCTTCCAGGTCCCGGCGACCTTTGACTTAAAACTCAGGTGCCTGCGAAAAAGGCCATGATTGGGAGTCTGCCCTGGCACTCCTTCAGGACATAGGACGAACAAAGCTCGAGGCCGGGGTGCCCTAAAGCTGTAAGCAGAAAGGACCTGTTAGGCAAAGCCAACTTACAAAAGCCTATTTCTCCTGATACCCCCACAATTCTAACTCTTGAGAACATCCTGCGCAGACCAACATCGTGGCCTACAGTGCGGTCATCAGTGCTTGCGAGAAGTGCAAGCAGTGGGAGCTGTCCCTTGCACTTTTCGAGGACGTTCTCCAGCCAGCTGGCAGCAGAACACCGTAGTTAGCTGGTCCATCGGTG
Source organism: Symbiodinium pilosum (assembly GCA_905231905.1). NCBI lineage: Eukaryota > Dinophyceae > Suessiales > Symbiodiniaceae > Symbiodinium > Symbiodinium pilosum. Next base: position 32,057 of record CAJNIZ010021657.1, read on the forward strand.
GAGCTGACTTGCAATTAAAGCAGCCTGGATGCGAACCCTGCTAAGGATCAGACTCCAGCCAGATATTGTTGCAACTTGCTCTGCAGATACAGGAGGTGGGGAAAGGTTAAGTATGTTCAAGGGCAATGCCTACCCACTCTGCCATCAAGATATCCCTGAACCTGAAGTTGCCTGTCAGACCAAGCGAGCCGAAAGTTTGTGGACATGTGAATAGCAATGAAATCCATTAGCTTAGTGGCTACCAAACAAGGTGTTGTAAAGAGTTGGGGGGTATAAGGGGTCAGTAGTAGCGCGAGTATTTCCAATGATTGGGTTGCTGTTCAGGGACTTACAGTAAATCAAGTTGCCATGATATGGGTATGTAGTAAAAAAGAGGGTTTCCTTATTACATAACCCTGAACCCTACATATACCTATATACCCTACTGTATATACCCTCATGATAGTAACTGAACTTAAGTTCCTTAACGGCAACCGAGATGACCTTCAGGTTTGCAGCGCGGCCCTCAGCGCTGTGGAGCGCTCTGGGCGCTGGGACCTGGCAGCTGGTGTCATGTGGAGGGCCAAGTGAGCCATAGTCTAAACTCCTTAATGGGGGCTTATATAGGGGATTATACGGGGGACTACCATATGTGGAGGGCCAAGCGGGTACGCGCCAAATTGTTGGTGTCCGTATGAGCTATAGTGAAGACTCCTTAAAGGGGGGTTATATGGGGGACTATAAAGGAGACTGTTACAGGGGTTGTTACGGTTCTTGGAGTTTAGATTCTACACGATACTCTGAGTGCCTCTATTAGGACAGCCTCACCTATTTGCCCATGAGCTGAAGCCAAACTTGCGTTGGCAGTTTGGGGTTGGACCGACAGGGTTCATTGCATCCCATGAAATATCGAGGTCCGTCGTGGAGGCTGACGAGATTCAGCCCAACGTGATCTTATACAATGCTGCCATCAGTGCTGCTCAAAAGGCCAGGTTTGAGCACAAGGAGCCATGGCTTTGGAGGTGTGATTTTTTAGTAAGCAGGCTTGCTGTCAGGGAACTGAGATTGATTACAGCTATTATGGACACATATAGCTTCACCCTAATTTAGTATTAAGCCCCCCTACCCCCCTAATATTAAATATTCCCAACATATTATAATGTACCACAATAAGTTCTTTCACAGAAGCCCAGTAAGAGCACTAGGCCAGCACGAGAGCTGCCAGGCTGGGGCTTGGGAAATGGCCATTCAGCTGCTAAAGGCCCGGGGCTGATCGCGCAGTTAGGGCATAGATTGGGGTTATGTAAGTGTTATATTGGGGTTATATTGGGATAATGAAAAAGAAAATGGAAACTACTATAATATATGGGTTGTATAGGGGTTATATATGGGCTATATTGGGGTTATATTGGGATAACGGAAAATGAAATGGAAGCTACTGTTTAGGGTTCAAGGTTTAGGGATGAGTTGAGCTATAGTCCAAACGCCTTAAAGGGGTTTAGGGTTTCGGTTATATAAGGGCTCACAAAATTTTGGGACTCCTTGAACTTGAAGGGGTTAGGGTTTAGTTATATGAGGGATTATATTTCGGGGAGTACTGTAGAGTCTATTAAGGGAGAAAGGTGCGGGGATGATTTGCAGAACCAGGGGCTGCAGCTCAAACGCAAGCCTAAGTAGCACTTTCCATGCTCTTTTCCATGAGCCCACTGTGTCCCCCTTCATTTTTGGGAAATCTCTACATGTCTCATCCCCCCTATTTTTGGGAAACCTTACACCCTAAACCCCTTGTGCGATGCGCGTGTCTAAACCCTACGCGAACCCCAAATAACTGCCATGTAACCACTTTTTTCCCTGAACCCTATAGAAAACCCTATATATCTTCTATCTTACCCCTTTACTGGGATATAGTCCCCCTTAAGTAGATAGAATATGGCTTTGGGTATATTATAATAAGATCCCCATAAACCCCATATTCTTTCTAATTACTTGAGGGGGACTACACACATCCTAAGCCCTGAACCCTAAATAGTAGCTTCCATTTTCTTTTCCATTCTATTTGGATAAATATTCTATCTACTTAAGGGGGATTATAATGTTTGGCAGGATCTTTGTGCCTCCTTGGAGCCCAGCCCCATCAGCTTCAGCGCTGCCATCCTGGCCTGCGGCCAGAGCTGGCAGTGGCGCGCCGCGTTGGAACTCCTGGCGCAGGCCAAATCAATAAAAATAGTAGTAATAATCGTACTAACAACAAAAGTAGTACTAATAGCAGTAATAGTAATAATAGTATTTAATAAGATTAGCAACAAAATAGTGGCACTCGTAGTAGTAATAGTAAGAATAGTTATAATATTGAGAGACAGAGTGCCTGTAGACCCAGCACTTTTACAGCTCTGATGAAGCGGGATCTAGTTTCGGTGACGCTGTGGTGCGTAGGCCTCATGAACACGTCAAGCCATGTCAAGCCTGGCAGGAAGCAGCTCACGATTTGATTCCGAATTTGGTTGCATATGGTGCCGCTATAGCATCTTGTGAGACTTGGCAGCAAACGTGGTTCAAAGTTGCAGCAGAGCCACCATTCCACGCGGATGTCGACAACCTTTGACCTCAACTTGGTATCTTTGTATCAGATACTTCTGCATTGAAAGCTACGCAACGCTACGCATGCGATAAGCATATGAAAGCATTGTGCAATCAGATCTATCCACTGAGCGCACCTGAGGAACACGCTCACAAGCGGCAGCACGCCCTTCGCCTTCTGACACCTGACTGGCATTTTGAGGGCGGTATCGGTGTGTCATGCTTGTGGTCATCATCATCATCATCATCCCTCATATCCTTCTCATGACCGCCATCATTTTCATCATCATCATCATCAGCATCATTCATCATCATCGTCATCACGACCACCGCCGTCATCATCATAAGAACCACAACCCCTCATCCTTCGCTCTCAATTGTCATCATCGTCGTGAATATAGTGAATCGTATCCCCATTTGCCAAGAAGACTTCAAAGCAATTCGAGGATACATATTGCAGCGATATATAAATCTTATGGAATTTGAGAGGAGGGGCCCGCAAGCTACCGCATGTGTGCCGACCCCTGTAGAGCCATAAGGCAAGAACAAAACGACAATGATTGAACTGAAATCAGCACTGCAAGCTCGTCCTTCGCCTTTTTATAGAACTGCCAGAGACAAACTTTTCAAGGTCTAGTAAAAGTTTCCCGGGCCCAGGCCTGAGCAAGTGTGCGTCTTTGTGAGCGGGGATGCGGCAGCAAAACGATAAATACAATGATAATGGGGGGGGGTTCCAAAATTAGGTACCTTATTTGGGGGCCCCTATCATAAGGATTATACTATTGTGGAGTCTATATTTGGGTCCCCCTATTTAGGGAACTACCAAGTTTGCCAAAGGTGAGTGTGGCAAACTTGGCTGGTCATCCCTGAGGTTGCGCCGGTTATGTGCTGGGCGATTGAAGCTTCTTCTTTGGGTTTGGGTCTTGTTGTTCTTAGAGCTGTCCTGTACTAACAAGTACTTGAGTCTGCATCTCGCACTGAAGCCTATTTCAGAAATACAGACAAAAATATGATGTTCCATGGAGAACAGGGATGAAGCTGGGGGTTTTCTTCCTACCCCACTTAGGATTTGCGTTGCAAATTCATGAGCATAAGTTTCCTCAAATTTTCCGGAAGCAGACCGGGTCGAACCTAAGAAGACAGCTCATCAACTCATAAGGGGAGGTTACGGGGTCACCACGGTGCATAAAGCATGCACCCTTGCCCCCCTTGACTCCACCTGGCGCATAATCCTTGATTTGGAGCAACGTAAACGATCGCTACTCCCACTATTTGTTATGTTTCTTTTGTTGCCTCCTTATATCCTTGGAAACCCCTACTAGTTGGGTACTTGCACCTTCAGGGTATGAACCCTAAACCCTTTTTTAAAATTTTGCGACATGAGAAGATATCAACCAGAGCAGTACGCTGCATAATGTAAACCCCTGATGAATAAGCCCAAATTTGAACGGATAGGGATTATAATATTATAATGGAGATTGAATATTAAGACCCTTCAAAAGAGGGGATTTCTTAATCCTCTCCGCCTAATATTCAAACCCCCCCACCCCCCCTAGTTGTGGTATAGGCTAATAGTATATTGAGAGTATTTAATATTAGGGGGGGTTGGGGTTTTAATATCAGAGGGAGAGGATTAATCATGAGACTACATGAGTAGTATTTTATTTGGGGATTCTATGGTACCCACTCTAGAGTAAGATGATATCCTCCTTTTGAGGTATAGCATTTTATATACGGAACATAATCTTACTGGGTTTAACCACCAAAAAATGCTACTCACATGAGCTGCAAGGATGGCTCTGGAGAGCACCTGCCTGCGGCAAGTGGAAGTTGGGCCTGGTGGACCCTGAGAAGACCATCTGAGCTGTAGCCTAGCTACTCCTAAAGGGGGGTTATATAGGGTAGCTTCTCCTAAAGGGAGGGTTTATATAGGGTTTTAGGATTTCGGTTCTAAAGTCTATAAAAGGGGGATATATAGAGGAATCTATAGGAGAGTGATGGGCTACTAAGCTGGATATTAGGAGTTTAGCCTATAGCTCATCTGAGCCAGAGATTACTGGGGAGATTTGATCTTCGAAGTGCTATCAATGTAGGTTTCTGAAGGATCCTGCAAGTACAAGACATGGAGGGATTGGTGAGCGTATGCCGAAATGATGGTGTTGTTGGGCCACTTGCGCGAACAATCTTGCTTGTATTGACTGGGTTTAGATACAAGACGCTCGTGCAGACCCCAAGTTTTCTTCCTTGCCCATGGCAGCAAGAGCTCAAAAGCACTAGGTTGTAGCAACAAAGAAGTTATCATTAGATTGTCTGAGTAGCATCAGAACCTCCCAGTTGGAGTAGGAGTAGGCTTCCAAGTCCAAACGGATTCTGAGGGAAGCTTCTTTTCTTGGCTTGAGCAGCTTTGTCAAGCCGATGCCTCGAATGAGGAGCTGACCTTTTGTTTAGGGGGTAGTGTGCGATCGGAATTCATGGCTCCTTGCCGTGATTTTGGGTGGTCCTGCATGCGCGTACGTGCGAGGACAATGCGAATTTCTGACCATTTTTGACCCTGTAGATGAACGCAGCTTCTGCATCAGTTTGAAGGTGGTTGGTCTTAGCATCAAGTCCTGTTGATTTGCGTACCGGAAGGCTCGAAGCTTCGCAGAGCAGCTGGCGCAGGCAGGTTGGGTTGCTGACAGCGTGTTGTAGTTGGTGTACTCGAGGTCAGCCACAAATCCCCAAAAGGCTGGAGCAGTATGGGCATGTCTTGGCTCCCTGGGAGGGCACGGGCAGCACAGCAGCTGAAATTGAAAGCGTCCCTGCCTGATCATCGTTGCTTGCCTTTTGGAGGGGTCGTGTCACCTAATTAAAGTGGAGAGGACTAGCCAATTGAGTTGGTTGCCAGCATCTTTGCTGAAGGTCCCTTTCGGGTCATGAGCTTCATTCGTGGCATTTGTTGTTGTGCAGATGCGTTCAAGGTCCGAGGCCAACTGATTGAGACGGTGGAGGCCAGCCACGCAGATAAGAATGAAGTGAATGACCGGCAATTGCGTTAAGAGCGGCATGTATACATATTGCAATCTATTGCAGATTGCGCAGAGTTTGTTGGATTGTGTTTTTTACGTGAAGCAGGGCAGGAGGCCCAGCTGAGAAGGCAGATGCCAGCTGTATGTGGATGCTGTAAAAGGGCAGATTCAAGCACCACTTGAATAGTGAACTGCAGCCCATGGCTCCCAAAACCAAAGCAGCGTCATGCAGGACAGCATCACATTGCGCAAGCAGCTCTTGGAGCTCTGTTGAAGCCTTTGCTTGCGTTGGTTCTGCGAGATGTTGCATCAGGGTTCTCCACCAGAGGAACTGCTGAGCTGTGTCTATCTGTGATGCCAAGCAGTGGGTTTCCAGGCCGCTCCCGCACGTCTCTTCAAGTGGAGAGCCTGGGACGCAGCCTTCCCATGTTCTTCTCATTGCTGCTATGACGAAATCACTAGAAGTACTACAGCGCTCTTGTTTATACTGATATGAGACAAGTCCATGGGTTGGGAGATTATTACAAGCTATCGGGCGAACCTCTATTCGAAGACGTAGCCTGCGAGATGCTGCCGCCTCTTCCAAGAGATCCAGCATGGACAATGTGATACTGCAAGGTAGGCTCCAGGCTCCTCTTCGGGTGAACTTATAACGGCGGTTCCATGGAGCTTTAAGCACGGGATCATGTCAGTGGAGGGACCATGAGGGACCCAAAGCTGAAAGTACCTCGCGGATCGCTGTTTTTTTATTCTTCTTCACTAAGGTGAGCCTGTTACTGCCTCCAGCCTTCGCGTGGAGCTGGAGGCCGTGATGTCAGTCATGCAGCATCGCGGGGGGATCATCGCGCCGTGCATAGCTGGATGCCTGTTTGTAGGGTTAGTAAGCTGTGCTAAAAAAACGCAAGAGACTCCGACAGGCCCAGCCATCCATGCCATGGACCGTGAGCCCAGCCGTTGAGGAAGTGCAGGCCCAGGCACATTGCTCACTGTAACCTGTTGTGGAAATAAGCAGATTCCCTTTCCTCGGACCTGTGGGCACACACGGGGTGAAAAGTTGAAGGCCGAGTTGAAGAAGCTTTGGTCGCGATGCGAAGGACTGGCAGAAGAAGTGATGACCCAAGATTTGGCACTTGCACCAGTTGGTCCATGCTTCTCCAACATGCAGAAAAGCCACGGATGTAGAGCTTCACTGAAGAGGCAGTGTTCCAGTTGAATTTGCAAAAGCCGCACCCAGGTGCACCGTCTTGCTGATCGTCAGACTGCAGCGGAGCAGACGCTTGGACATGACAAGGTTGTGATCGCCGCGCATCATTGCACTGGTGGCTGAATCTAATCATTGAATTGAGTTGAGTTGGTTACCGCACGCACGTCTTGGCAAGCGAACTCAGGAGCGCATCGCGCGGTCTTACGACAATGCAGCAAGCAGCGAGAGACTCAGGCAACCAGGAGGCCTTGCGTTCGGGACGCCGCAGGGTCTCATGATGGCTGCGAGATGCGCTGGAAGTTCTCCTTTCAGACCTCGGACACGGCTCGCCCATGCTCGCCCTGTAATTTGCTAAGTGTGTCCTGGTTCTACTATTCAGGTTGCAGCCTTGTTTTGCTTCAGGCTGTTGCTGTTGCTTGCAGCTTCTACTCTGCAAATCTGCAGACCTTGCTTGTGCACTCATGTTGTGCTTGCATTTTGCTGTGGAGAAGTTTGTATCAGTGTGTCTGCCCATCCACCCCGCCTCGAAAACGTTGGAGGTGCCAAAGCTATTTACAGCTCCAGGGGGATCGCTTGGGACCACCTGTTAAGTGTGTATAGTTTAATCGCTATTGGGTAGAGGAGAGCCAGTCAGCAGAGCTCCCTCCCCGCAAAAAATGACCTTCTCCAAGCTTCCTCCGATGGGGGGGGTATGAGGGGATCCTGTGGCAACCCGGCCGACCCGCCGAACCCCCCACCGAAACGATAAAGAAAACGACTGTAGGGGGAGTGTAAACTTCTAGTCATCTAGTCCCCCCTCTGGATTTAAATGCCCCAGGCCTCTAGCCTCGACAGATTATGAGAGTATGTCATTACGTGCGTGCCGAACTCGTTTAAGTCTTCTCTCCTGCATGAAGATCATGAAGCAGTTCCTTCAGCTCTTGCGGCAAAGAGCGGCGTGGGTTTGAGAGTAGCGGCCAGTGCTTGAATCGCCTTGGCAGAGGAGAGCGAGCAGCGAGCATGAGCAAGCGGTGGGAACTAACAGATCTTTGTTGACGTTGCGGAGCTCGTTTTCGCTTTCGTGGCTGACTTCTGGCAAAGAATTTCTTGTTCGTTGTCGGACCGCGCGTCTAGTGACTAGTGCCTTCGTGCGGTTGTTCTGCAGCTAGCGACGACAGGTCCTCTCCAACAGACTATTACACTCCTGCTGGCGCTAGTCCCAACAGAAGATATGGGCAATAACTGCGCAGACCGCCTCAACCTTGAAGCGAGTGTGCACGCCTCTGACCCCGAATATCCATCAACATCTGGTGATTGTCGAGGTGGAAGGCTTGTCCATCCGCTTGAGAGAAGTTTCTGCGCTACACGACCCAGCCCACCTGGGGCAAAGGCACAGTTTGAAGTGCGCAGTGTATTCCCATAGCTCATAGCAAAGATTAGAACCTACATGTTGCAAGGTTCATTTTGGCAAGTATGGTGTGCTTGATGTTGAGAAGTGATTGTCAGCTCCGTTGTGCAGAGTGGAAAGCTTTTTATACTCTGATCTCGTCAAAGAAGCTTCGTCAGGCGCTGAGCTGGTGAGGGGGCGCATGTGCCAGACAGACGCAACGAAAAAAAATGCACAAGCGGCTGCTGGCAACCTGATATTTGAAACAATGAAGGCGGGGCAACATCATGTGAGCAGCTATGCATGTCAGCCTCAGACTTCGAGTGAAAGCTCACGCGCGCGCGGAACAGAACAGCCGTATGCCTGGCCCAGTGCTTGCAGCACTTCAGTACCCACCCTTGGGCAAAAGGTAATCAAAAGGTCAGATGTGGAATGTATAGAAGATGCATGTGGCTACGCCTGACAAACTCCAGCGACTCAATGCATCTCAATGCCATCAGACTACACTAGCCTGCTTAACAACACAAGTCGGCTGATAGCACATTCGCTGAAGCCGGCCATGTGCTTACCCGCTGCCATGACCTACGTGACGAAGCTCCTTGCAGGAGGAAGTGTCGAGCTATTGGGGCATTAGATTCGATAGCTCGTGTTGTTTGACCTGAACTTTTCCGATGTTTGGCCCATGGCAGGGTGCACCCTTGTAAATTGACTTGGAGCCAGCTTTGAATGGGTGCTTTTCTTGTACTCATGTCGGTATATGCGTGCAAAAGTCTGCCAGGCAGCAGGACATCTAGATGACAGAGGGGGAGAGATGTGGCGCCTGCTTGTGGCATGCCTTGGGGCTGCTCAGCTGGACCGGCCCTGATGCAGCGAAAAGATGCAGCGGAGTGGCCGAGGTTTTCTTCCACTCTGGCGAGGCTGCACGCTGTTGCCCTAGTTTTGCACGCATTGGCGAAGGACGTCTTTCAACATTTTGTGCCTTGAGCATCCCTACGCAGCTTGCATGTGTCTTGTCCAGCAAAAGGGACCTGCCTGCTCTCAGGCCAAATCCATTTCTACACATTCTCAGACACGGTGTGGGGCTTGGTTGCCAGATGCCTCTACCTTGACATCTGAACTTTTGTCTAAACTCCTTAAAGGGGGTTGGTTATTTTGGGGATCCTTTATGCAAGTACTGGGCTTATTAAAGAGGATACTAGGAGTTTAGACTCTGACTCATATAACCCCAATATACTATAGTAGTTTCCATTTTCTTTTCCATTATCCCTGTATAACCCCAATATACTATAGTAGTTTCCATTTTATTTTCCATTATCCCAATATAACCCCTTGATGTTTCTTCCTTCGCATGTTCCAAGATCCCTCACCCGGGCCTCTGTGTTTTGGCCGAGGCCAGGGCTCCGGGTTGTGAACTGGGAATATATTGGGAATATCTTATATAAGGATTCTTATAGGGATTAAAAAGGGATTCTCATAGGGTGTAAAAAGGGATTCTTATAGGGATTATGTAGGGATTCTATGGGGATTAAAAGATTATGTTCCACTATTCCCTACGAAGAACTAGGAAGACACAAAGGTTCTTTCAAGTCTTGATCTGCTTTGCTGAGCCTGCAGGCCACTTATGCGCTTGGTGGGGTGCTACGCGTCATGGGCCTGAGCAAGAGGCCGGGCGCGTGGTGGAGTCCTCACAAGACAATGAAGCTCCCATGAAGTAGCAAGAATATAAGACAAGTCAGATTTTTCAGATACCAGCAATGACACTTCGAAGAGTACAAATCACAGTAAGAAGTAAGAATAGTTATAGCAAGAATCAGTAACAAAGATAACCACTAGCCTGGAGGCCTGGCTACATCCTGATCCACAGCCACTCACCCACCCTCAAGCAGCCCGGCAGTGGATATTGTATTTTTGTTATTCGCATAATCACTGTTGTTGTTGTTGTTGTCTTCCTTTGTTAGTTGTTGCAGTTGTTCTTATTGGTATTATCAATGTTGTTACTATTGTTGCTATTTTGTTATCTTTCTTGTTGTTAAAACTATTGTAACGGTAACTTAGTAACTGTTGTCATCATTCTTGTGGTGACTATTACAGTACTAGTACTCATTCAGTACTAGTGTGAGAGACAGGGCAAAGACGAGGGTGCAGCATGGCCTGGCCATGAAGCAACTGCACAAGATGAAGACTCCAAAAAACTAGAATCCTTATTCTAGGGACCCCCAAAAGATTCCCCAATGTTGGGCAACTTAAGCCCTATATAACCCTTGAGAACCCTATATGACCCTTAGCACAACAGACTGCCGAGCCTAGGTTCCTCATGCTCCAGGAGGCTTGGGGTATAGTCTTTCGAGAGGAAGCATGTGCAAGGAGAAGCTGGCATCATGCATGGCTTCCACAGTTGGACATTTTCTGAGCAATATATGTATGATCGTCGCATGTAAACCGATATTGTCAGGTCCTGGAGTACGAGGTCAGCAAAGGGCGCATTGCTGCTGATGACATCGTCACGTGGCTTAAATTTTTAGAAAGCACAATTCGCATGTTCTGTTCATGCTTGCCTACACCCCACAAGAGAGATACTGCGCCCTCGGTTCCACAGTTTCATCTTGCAGTGATTGTTTGACACGAGTTTTGTCGGGCACCTTGCGCCATACAATCGAAAAGAAGAAGAGGCTAAGCCGCATGTTCACGGCACAAAATCCAGCTTTCGGAACAAAGCATGTTGCGGCACATGCTTGACCTCTAAAACCCTCATTCCCTACTATACCCCAATATATACCCTTAGCCTTATGATGTAGTAGTTTCCATGTTCTTTTCCATTGTTCCTACACAACCGAAGTATGTTCCCTACTAACTCCCAATACGAATGTAATATCCCAATGTAACCCCCAATATACCAGACCATAGCAGTTTCCATCTTCTTGTCTTCCATTATCCCTATACAACCAAATCCAGCATATCCCTATTATGATTACTATTGCTTTTACTATCAGCATTCCTCTTACTATTACGACTGTCAAGTCAACTCCTTGACTCAGGTGATTTTCGCAGACGGACACGATGTCTTACTTCAGGCCTGCACCGTCCATGAGTTTCGCATTCTTGGAGATGTTGCCCATACTAACAATAAATACAATATTTTAACAATACTAACAATAACCCATGATGATAATGAGCCATATTAGTACGGTAGTCTCCTTAGGAAATATATTCCATGTTTGTTATAGTATAGCCCGAAGGAATTATTGGAAACATAATTCTTTATTATAGGTCTAAGGGGACTACAGTTGGCAACGGGCCGCACTTGCTGTAGATGAGACTTTGATGTACTGTGGGTTGGTAGAGAGAGAGAGAGAGAGATATATATATATATATAGAAAGAATCCTGTATTGACTATTCCCTAAAACCCGATATTACCCTACATATTTCTTTAACTCTTTCCTACCCGATGTATTCCTCATAACCCTCTATGACCCGATACATTTCTTATAACCTTAGTTTACCTTGTATATTCCTTATACATATATACATACATATCTGATGACCCTATATTGCCCTACATATTCCTTATGACCTCACATTATGCCATGTATACCTTATAGCCCACACTACCCTGTCTATTCCCTATAACCCTATATTACCCTCTATACAGTCTATACACATACCTTATAGCTCTATACTACCCTAGATATTCCTTATTACCCTATATATACTGTATAATTCTATAGTACCCAATACTATATTCCTTATAACTTGATATTACCCTATATATTCCGTACATCCCCCACTATCCCTAGTAAGCTTCAGCTCCTTCAGCTCCGCATGTTCGCCAGCAGCCTTTGGCAAGCATCATGGCGGCCTATAGCCGATGGCCTGACTCGTTTGTTGCTGAGTTGTAACTTCCCGGGGGTCAGTAGGGAATATGAGGAAGATAGAAGGTTATATATATATATATACGTACATATGCATATAGTTAAGTAAGGAATACTTAATGGAAAAACAAATGTGGAATTGCTATGGCATATTGGAGGTTATATTTGCACATTATATTCAATCTCACTGGAGGTAAGTAGGGAATATACTGGGGTTGTATACTGCAGGGACAATGGAACAGAAAATGCAAACTATTGCATTTCAACAAGCGATATATCGGTGTTATAGTAGTGAGTAAGGGCTATTATATGGGGACTATAGAGGAGCTGTATTCCCTTTTTCCCCTGGTAACAACCAATAAGGTGAAGAGCAGCCCAAGGTTTCTTCTTTGATTTCGTAGTACTCGTCGTAGTAGTGGCAGTAGTAATCATAGTAGTAGTAGTAGTAGCAGTAGTAGTAGTAGTAGTAGGGAATATATCGGGGTTGTATAGGGATGATGACAAAATCGAAACTGCTGCATCGAAATAGGGGATATCTCCCCATAGTGTGGTGTTGATCTCATGCTGCAGCAGAGGCCGTACCTCATCTCTGGAGAGAGGAACTGTTGGCCATGGCCGCTAGCTTGAATGAACTGGATTCAGAGTTCCAGCGGAATGTGTAAAAGGATATCACTACAAATCACTTCGTTTCCTGTGGGAGCATGAGCACCTTGCAATTATACCTATGAAATACAGAGGCTTCATAAGCCCAAGCTGGCTGCATCACCATGGCCTAGTAAGAGCTCACAGCTATTCATCAGAGTCAGGCCACACACAGATCCCTCGCATGGAGCCTGGGATTTGGCAGACTGGGCGCCTCGACTCATCAAGTGGCAGCTCCGCAGCAGAGCCGCTGCATCGACTACCATTCCGGACGGAGTACTGCAATCCTAGTCCCATTTTCTTTTCCATCTCATTCTCCGTGATTGGGATATCAATCCCTCTAGAATCTGTGTACAATCCTGGAATAGCATTTTCAAGTGCTTTTCTGACATCCTTTTATATTTATTTAATGGCTGCCGCCAGTGCC